>VBVR01001681.1:0-28100 GCA_011638315.1 Tetramorium parvispinum | reverse complement strand
GTGTAACTGCAACTTGAAATACAATATTAAAATCATTTTAATATTGTATTTCAAGTTGCAGTTACACTTATCCGCCATTTTTGGTTAACCATGTTGAATTTTTTAAAACTGCCACGGCATGGAAAAATAGATAAAATTTACTGTAATTTGAGCCCAGAGAAAGTTTTTTTAACAAAAATGTAAAATGGACAGGGGGGGGTGTACGTTGAGAAAGAATGTCCCATATACATGTACATAAATATATATGTGATATATTTATATAATTAAATTAGATTTAATTATATAATATTTAATTAAATAATTAAATTTAATTATATAATTAAAAAATTGCTTAAATAGCTTAAGTAACTTATGCAACATTTGAATACAAATAGAAGCAAATAAAAGCAATAAGCAAATCAGCTTGAATCAGCTTAACAACATCATAAATAATTAATAAATGGTTAACTAAGGAAAAAATCACACAAAAAGTTAAATAATACCGTCTTGTAGATTATTTTACTTGAATATTAAACACAGATAAATTTTTTTATAAAAAGACAAATATTTAAAAAAGTTGTTAACTAAATATTCAATAACAAATTAATATAAACATTGTTTTATTCTCAAATTGCGAGTAACTTGTCTCACAATATACAAACAATTTCATAAATTAAGAAAGCGACAATCCATCCTTTCTGTAGAAAAAAATATCAGATCTACCTTCCGACTCCATTCCCTATGTCAGTCAAACTGATAATGTCGTACTTCTGGCGAATGAAAAGCTCGTTACAACAAAAGGAATGAAAGTGCAAAAAAGCGATATCGTCGGCATCGTTCGAATTAAAGAAACGAAGAAAGAAGAGGGAAGCGATGTTTGCCGTACGAAGAGAAGCGCCCAAGGAAAAATAGCTGGCTAATCATGGAACGGAATAACGTCTGCTCGAAGTGAAAGAATGAAAAACTGAACGAAAGCCTCGATAGATAACGCTGAAAAATGAACGCCCCGATGAAATTCGAGAGGGAAAACCGACGAGTATTTACACCGATTCGCGATGCAGTGAAGCTAATTGGAGGATTGGTTGTATCTCGCGCTTTGTCACACGGACAAAAATGAAAGTCTTCCTAAAAAAAAAAAAAGATTTTTTTTCCTTTTGATCTCTCGCAACCGAGCGTTGCTTCCGGAGGCAAAGGGCGAGTCCCGCTCTCGAAACCGAAGGTCGGGAAAGTCGGATTCGCGCGACGCGAGTCAGGACAAATACAGCGAACGTACAATCCAACGCAACGTGGGACACAATGGTGCATAACAATAGCGGGGCACAGGCGTGCGTTTAGTATGACGGGCGTGCTCGGGCCGGTAGATTAAACGGACGAGCGTCAGAATGAGGCGCGACGAAGGGCGAGAGGTGCGCGGATCATGGGAGTATACGAGGAGGGAGTGCCCACGCGGAAATTCAGGACATTCGGGAATTCGTTTACTGAGACGGCCGACGTGTTGCGGCTCATCCCTGGATAGCTTCCTAATTGGCAGAGCAACGTCCGATTGCGGTATCGGACGGTACGTGACTGGTCCCGGAAAAAAAATAAAAAAATAAAAGACGGAAATAAAACGGGAGGATATTGAACGTGGTACATTCGACTTTAGTGGAAATAGATCCGGACAGCTTGACATATTGATTGTGTAGATTTTTATAGACGCTATATATAGAGTCTCACGTGTAAATTCTTAACACGCGACTCGTTGATATCACTACAGATTCCGTCTTACAAAATTCGAAGGTTCGAATTCCCCTCTGAAACGCACATGCGGTCTCGTCCCTCTGTAAAATTTAAAACTCGAGAGAGAGAGAGAGACTGCACAATATTTTTTTTGTAAAACTTTAAATTTTTTGTTTTCCTCTTTCGCAACAAGCCAAAGCGTATTTTTGTACAGTGCCGTTCAATACACCGTTGGAAACACCATAAAAATAGAGAGGGTTCAAAAATGCTTTCTCCCCCGAACCAGACACCACGCGTGAACTGCGGGATCAAAACCAATGCGGGAGAATTCGAAAATGGAGAGTATGAGAGAAAAAAAATTGCGCGCGATACGTTTCGTCTAGCATAAGATTCCACCCCCGTGGTCGGGGGCTACCTGTTACCTAGGCTCTTCCAGATACTCGTAGAGCCGTTCCCCGGGTCCAATTGTGGTATCATTACCCACCAGGTAATTAACCAAGCCGCGCTGCCAGTCCTGGAGTCTTCTTCGATGCACGAATCGTCGCGTTGCGAGTGCGAAAATAAATTTCAAAATAGAAAACAAAAAAAAACATGCAGTGTAAGAAAATCATCAGAAGAGGCACTGGATTGATACACAACGCAGAGGAGCCTGCGCTGGCTGTGTGTTAACAGAAAACACAAAGAAATATGGAAATTCAAAACGGGGGAAAAAAAGCGATCCCGCGCTTTGCATAAACTTGCCTCACACAGCGCTCTAACTCTTGAGATATTTTTCTTCTCGCAAAAAATTGTATGTACTTATTAAAATGAAAATAAAACATGGCGGAGTCCGAAGAGACCGCTCGCTTTTTTAAGCATAGCATCACTTTTATAATTTCTAGTTTATTTTATTCAAAAAAATGTCAAAAGTTTTACTTGTTGTTCGAGAAGCAATTATATCAATACGCTGCGATAAAAAAAATTACTTACCGTCGCGTCGCGAACGGCTGGAGCGATGCGAGCGGCGGAGCGTGGGCGTACATGGCGATCAGCAGGATACCGGTCATCAGGACGAGGAAGAGAAGGATCCTCCTCATCCATCCGCTGGGCATGTTACCCACCATTCTGACGAGTCTGCAAATATACGAAAGGGGAGAATTATGCGAATGTGCTTGCGTCAGATAATCAATCGACGATGTCCCTCGCGTCTGCAGTTCGTTTATCGCTTCGACATTTCGAATTTCAATGAACCGGAGGGGGGGGAGGGTCGAATAAGATTAGCAATAAACGCAGGACTCTGTTACCTTCATTGTCAGCGCTGAATGCAATCGCGCGAAAGCTGCCTTGATTCCGAGGAGGATACAATAAACGTGGGATGAGAGTCTCGCGCGACGTTAAATATGAGTCACAGGCACGCGTTGTTACCTCCGTTCGGAGACTCGGTGTCTTTTTACATTTTATCTTTCGGCACTTCCCTGTTTGATCGCGATACGGAGATAAGACGTCGCATTTACTATTAAACGCGTAACAAGAAGGCGATGTAGATGTATGCCGCTACCGCGGGACCGCCAGAGACGCTGACACGCGAGAGATAAGGCGTGATTTACGTGGAAAGCACGTCCGTGTAAAGACACACAGCTTGGTACGTATATCTCGAGATTAGACGGCGGGCGACCGAGAGGAAACGTTTCCCGCGGTACTTCCGGCGATTCTCCTGTGGCACGAGGGAAAACCACGTTTGCGCGCACCTTCTTCTTTCCATCGGGCCGACGGAGAGCGAGGAGGAATCGCGGCGAAAGTGTTTTCCAGACGTGGATGCACGCGCGTAAAAGCGCCTCCTCTTCCGCTTTATGATCCCACGAGGATTTATGGACCTTTGCCAGGCGTCGCCTATATACGATATTACGTAACATTTCCGTCGGGAAACCGAGCAAATCTTCATACCTCGCGATCCGATCTGTCGAGATGCATCCGGCAAACGCAACTCGGTTTATCGCCAATGTAAATACAGCGGAGAAAATTCGCGTGGGCGCGAGGCATCCCACAGTATTTCCGGCGACAGACCGTATTAAATCGCAGATCCATTGATAAGGATTTTGTTGTCGTGTTTACAAACGATATTAAACATTTATTCCCATTAATACAACAAATGATAAATTAACCATGCAATTTAATGAATAACTGATTCTTCATGGAAAAAATAAGTTTGTTAAATTTTATCTGACTAATTCATCTTTGGATAGGGCATAATTTCTAAACAGTTTTGTTTTTTTTTTGTAAAAAAATCTTAGACATTTTGAAAATGGTGAAAAAAAGTCATAGAATTATTAAAATTCTGTATGAAAATAACAGTCTGTCAATGGCTTTGTCCAAAAGTCGATAATTTACAGTTACATAAAATTTAATAAGCTTATTTTTTCCGTGTTACTGATAAGAAAATCAATCAAATTTGAAATTTTATCTTGCTCTTTACAACACGCGATTTTCAATATTTCAGAAACAAAGAAAGCAATCGTGGGGCATCACGTTTTTTTAAATGACCGAGAGTTGATCACGATCTCACTGTCGTCACGTCGTAAAGAGAAACAGCGTCATCGAGAGTGTCACTACTTATCGCGGCGAGTCTAAGGGCCACCTGTCGAATTGCACAGAAATACACCTTGGACGCCTAGGCGAGGTCTAAGCTTAGCTCGTTCGCCTCTCGAAACGTTTCGCGGTCTAGACGGGACATGTGTTCTGATTACTACACAAACAACACTTGGCACCTCTCGGCGCTTAACTCCGAGAATAGGCACTTTGCGTTTCGATCCCGCCGCCTCGAAAATGAATCATATAATACCCGATGCTAATTTATGCCACTGTAATCAAGACCCTAACGTCGAGCTGTGTGGCAGTTGTGGGAAAAGCAATACCGATCCCGGCATTTTCGTGCGCCGCTATTTTTCATTCCTCGTGCATACTCGACATGTTTTGCATTTAGGCAGCTCTAATGACATTCATGCACGAAGCCAAGGCGACTGAGCGAAATAGAACAGTACACATAACCCGAAAAAATCGATTGCAGGCAGCGGTAGATTTATTCGATATCAAATGAGAATTCTGGATCGGGAAATTGGTCAAATAGTTCGTGCACGAAAGGAAGAAACGAAGTCCCGACACACCCCGTGCCATGTATTTTTCCGTAAAATGTCAACATTTATTTCTCCACATAAGTTTAGTATAATAAATAATTAAACGCTAAATGATATAAAGCTGGAAGTGCTGGATATAAAAATGTTAAGCAAATTTCCAAAGCAAGACTGAAAAATTGCGAATATTAAATTTGCCATATTTGAAAAACTTTGTCTCTCATTTAAAGTATCATTTAAAGTATAATCCGACAAATGAAAAATTGGATTAACAGTCGCAGTCCATAAAATATAGCGCGTGACATTTAATTTTACTATTTCGCTAAACTGCAGTTGCGACGATTGAAGAGAGCCGCGTCGACGGCGAAATGCAATTTTAATTTTCTGCAATCCGATTTTCTCCTCGTGTTACGGACTTTGCTCTCCGCAAACAGGGTTGATCGACGACGCGAGGAACTTAAACGACTGGCACGGATCTATCAATTTCCACATCAAGAAGCCAATTCCGCGGAGATCCGATCGAATCCTCGCACGACACTCTGCTCAGATGAAATACGATACCATCGTGATACCTATGTGGTGACATTGGGCCGTGGCGGGAGACTGGCGATCTGATACCACACTACACACCACACCACACACCACGTCACACCGAAGCACGTTGCGCGCGACCAGCTGGCCGAAATTCACCCTCGTGCGATTAGGCGAGCGGGAGGTTTAACATTACCGCGCCGGTACAAAGGTGGTATAGAGCCTTCTTTTTCTCCCTCCGTCTCTCTTTTTCTCTGCCAACACCGAGGAGAGGAGGGAGGGAGGACGACGATGAGGGTGGGTTGCGACTCGAGAGAGGGTGGCTCGAGGGAGCGTGACGCGACAGGGAACGACGAAGTCGAGGATGGTGGGAGCGGCGGCGGCGGCGGCGGCGGCGGCGGCGACTGCATCGTGCCTCCAGCACACGTGAACTATACCTAAATGCCGTGCCTGACCGCGAATCGCGTGGCGTAGCCAAGCAACGCGCGTGCCATGACCAGCGCCGCCGATAGTCTCCGGCGAAACGGTACTAAGGACAGACCGGGGGAGATTCGCCCGACGCGAAGAGCGGGACCGCCGTTGGACGGACGCGGTGCGGCCTCCCCGTGCGCGACGTCGTCCACCGTCGCCGTCGCGGTGGTCTCTGGACGGAAGGAAGGGCGAGCGGATGGACGGGCAGCCCGACGCTGGCCAGGATTGTCATCGATCGCCAGGAGTTACGGTATCGCAGGTGTTCAGCGGGCGAGCGCGCGATCGACCGGGCCAGCCGGACCCCGTTGTTGTACACTGAGAAAAAGGTCGGTCTCACTTGGCAAATTGACACCTGTCACGGCGTCAATAAGGTATCAAATGAAATTGAAGGGTGCGGTGTAGCTGACGTTTACGGGGCGGATTTACACCGGCGGATTTCGCGAAAAAAGCACGAAAAAATTTATTCCAATCCCGAGTTGCATTTTGGACCGAGTGTTTGAAAATAATAATGATCGTAAAACGAGTTCGCACCGTGCTTTTTAATTAACAACATCGTTTGGCTTCATTAGTAAATAAATTAATTAATAAAATGCGATATAATATTATAAATTGTTAAATTGTTGTGCTTTATGTTAACTTCGCTTCCGAATTGATTATCAGATTCAAACATCGATAATGTCATTAATTTGACAGTAATTTTTCTCGAGTGTATATGTTGAAAAATTTGCATGTTAAATTCAGAACAAAAATAAACAGAATATTAATTAAAGTTGATAAAAGCGTAAAGATATCTAACTTTCAAACGAGCACTCAAATAAGCGATGGGATTAGATAACGAAACTGAAGAACTTTCAGATAAATGTCAAGTGGGCGCGTTTTGTCCGTCGTCCCAAACATTTTACGTAAAAGCCACAAAGGTCACATTTTGTACACGCTTAAAGCACCGCTATTAATATTCGGAGGGAGGACAACATCGTAGATCACTACTCGTTTCATTTAATTACGCTTCAATCGAACGTAAACAATTTCTAAGGGTGCGCGTCCCACTTTATTAATCCATACATGAGCTAACAAGATGACACTGACAGCGATCGCCATCGATCGATAGCCAATAACTGAGTGCCATAATGGAAAAGGGTTAAAGTGCCAAAATATTAGAAATTAATGTTTTTTTCTTGAAAAGAGGAATATGTAAGTCACGCTGCATACGATGCATAAATTATTAAAGATTAAAAATGCCAGAGAATTTCGAAATTAGACATTAGAAATTATTTTAATTCATTCAATTCATTATAGAAATTCGAATTATTAACATTTTTAATTATAACGATTCCTATGTTGAATAGTAAAGAAACTCTAAATTCGTTTCATACTGAAAAATTTCGTCTTTAGCACTTTCACTTATTTCCACTATTGGTCCTCATCTTATATAATTTTTACGATTCTTATGTAAATTTCACGAAAAGCTACTTGATGACTGAGAGAAAAATATAGTTACTTTTGACCTCAATCATAATTTTATAATATTTCTAACGATAATTATAGTTATCATAATGATGTATACAGTTAAGTTAATCATATTTCGTGTTAGAAATATTATCAAATTGTGGTTGAGGCCAAAAGTAACTATATTTTTCTCTCAGTACAGTCGGATAAGACCAGAATATTTACGAAATATATGTGCACCTCACTCTTCTTCTCGCCATACTGACGACACACAATTATTATCCAACTGCTATCATGAGAATGACATCGCACAACGATGATCACCCGGATCGGCAGCACGCACGTTGTTCCGCGTCTTCCACCGCGAGGAAATTAAATCTTAAATTGTTTCCTCGCGAACGCGTAGTACACACTGGCCGTCGACAACAATTGCGACAGTCGGATTACAAAATGATATGCTGCCGCACGTCTCACGGCGAGTCATCGGGCTTCAAGGAGATCCTCGCGTCGGCATTAATAAACGTCGCTACATTCCCGGTCACGGCGGTGCTAATTTTCGGCGCTGTAAAAAATTTCGTCCGGCCGGTTACGAGCCGAGTGACAGTTCAATGTCGTGACAGCGAATGCAAAAACGCAACTGCAGGCGCCGTTATTCCGCTCTGCGATAACACGTGGCGGCAATAATCGCTGCGAGGCATCGTTAGTAGTAAAGGTGACAGGGGACTGACTAATCTATACATATATCTGGAGCAATCGGAAGATACAGTATCGCTGCCGTCATTATCGCGACTAATACTACTCGACGAGCAAGGTAACGGTAAACATTGCTGATCTACTGCGAAATCAAATACAGTTACGGAACAGTTCAAGCGAATAATTATTCTTAAATAAATGAAAAAATGGAAAAAATATAGCTAATTTATAACTAGCCTGACGAGCTTAAAACGAGCCACAAATGTGACTTTTCAATTGCTGAATAATGACTAAATAAAGTAATAATTGCGTAATATGTATGTCAGTAACATCGTTTGAAATCAATTAGGCACCGCTCATCAACTTTAATGAAAAGTTCATAGGAACAATACTAGGTTGCTTCGAGAAGAACTTATAAAATTTTGGCTATTTATTCAGCGCTCCAATAATCTGAAATAAAACACAGAGTTCCTTCCAGAGATAATAATATTCCGCGTAAGAGAAAGAACATTAAACTCTCATTGACGGACTCTCATTAAACATCATTAAGCGACTCTTTATGACTCTAATTTTCCTTGCGTATCTATTTTCATCTTTTTACAAAGATAGAACTAATAAAAAGATAGTAAAGAGAAGACCTCAACATCTATTAGAAAAGATATGAGAAAAGATTATTCGGACGATTCATTCAAATTTACGAGAGAGAAAGATTTTTTCCTTGAAAAAGTTAAATCCTGGAAAGCAGAAAAGACGAGCTCCCGGTTCTCCCTTCCGTTTTACTTGATTGCAAAAGCAACTTTCGCGTCAGCGTATTTTCGACCGACGAGTCCTTCGATCGTATTCGCAGCGCCGTATAATAAACCGACGCTGGCAGTTTATTGCATTTCAACTTGCCGCTTGACCTTCGCGTTGCACTTTGCAATCATCAGATCGATATTTATCTCAATTGCTACCGCGATGCCATTTAGAGCCCTTTCCGCTCGTCGGGGTTCTTCGCGAAGAATGCATTATCCCGTGACGATCGACGTCGGCCGGGTCGCGGAGTCGCGAGCGCCGAGCCGACGAGCGTTCGATACGAGAAATGGGGAAAAAAGGCCGACGTGGTTTTGCGTGGCCGAGGGGCGAACCCACCCAGGCGCACACGTCGGTGGAAGGCACCCACGGCTCTATATATAGAGCGCGTAGGCCATATACGGCGTAGAGCGTGTGTCACGTGCCTTCGACGCGTCCTTTAGTCGATACACGCGCAATCACGCAGAACGCTCGATATCAGGTTGCCAGTGAGTTCATTTCAAATACGATCTAGCTCGTACGAAGTTCGAAGGGACTCGTGAGAGAGTTGAGAGTCCCCGCCTTCGTCCACCTGGAGAGAGATGGACTTTTAACCATTGTGACGTCAGAAAAACATTTATGGCACATCGCTTTTTATAGTGCGCCGCGGCGATAACTCCGTTTATATCGTGATTCTTGAAACCTGACTTAATTTTGCTTAGCTTACAGATCGATTTAAAACGATCCCCGTAGAAGCCGAGTTCGAAGTGAAAGAGCGTATTTTAGTATATGCACTTTTAAATGATAAAAATAATTTTCTGTACTTTATGGATTTTGAAATTTGAAAAAAAAAATTAATTTTGTCGAATTCACGAATTGATATTTGTTCGGTGAACCAGCAAGTGTCCGGGAAAAAGACATTTTAATCACGTACCGCTATAGCGACAATAGCAATGAATAATGACCCGTACAATAATCTTCGAAATTAGAAACTATAGTTATATTTACTTAATAAATTTATTTTAATCACTGCGACATTGAGCGCCGACGAAGAAATTGTTTCGACAATGCGCAAGTACGAACGAATCGTACGAATATAACAAAGACTTACATTAACTCAGAAAGTGCTCGTGCCAAATTAATTCAAGGTAATCTGATCCATCTCTCGCGACTAATCGCTTTAATTAAAAGCGTTAATTAAAAGCGACGAAGCAATTATTATAGCCGGACGATCTCTACGCCTCGAATATTATTGTACATTGGGAATAGCGTAAAATGCCCGATGGATTTCATGCTCGCGCGCGGAAATCGAGAGACCCGTGGGACTTTTAAATTTTTCATGCCGGGAATAGAAGGATACCGCTAAGTCTGGCGGATTTAATCGCGTATTCAAGGTAAAAGCGCAATTCCACCGCGATTCCGGCAAACGTATCGAAGTTTATTCGCCATTGATTTCGCCGGGTAAACTCTCGGTTGATCATACGGGGTCAAAATTTATGCGAGTTAACTAGGCGTACATAATTTTCGTAACATACCTACAGCGATGACGGCAACTAATTGGAGCACCGGCAATATGACAACTCCAATTAGCGAGCTACAGGCAGCGCGAACACTGCGGTTTCCCGCTGTTATCTACGGTCCTCGTTTATTCACATCTCGCCCTTTCATTATCCCGAGGGCAATGAAAACTTTAAGGAGCGGACTTGGAATCTACCGGGAGATCTACCTTTCGGATAAGCGAGAATATTTTTGGATCTAATATCTAGATCGGGGACTCTTGATACGTCGTATAAATAGATGTATGTGAAAAGTGTGCTCTCGAACGTTGAAAAGGAGCTTTCGGGGCGTTTCACACTCAACGAGCTCTAATTGCCATAAAATCGAGTGAATTAACGGAGGTTCTTAAGTCGGAAAGACAATTCCGAGAGCGCGAACTTCTTCGAAAGACCAATAGCTACGCGACGACAGCCTTGCTGCACCCCGTGAGCGCTTCCTTCCCGTGAAAACTTTTCACGAACTTTTAAGAAATGTATTAAACTGCATTTCAAGGCGAGCGCAATTTTACAGGTAATCTTTCTGCAAATCTAGTCTTTAAAGCGAAACTCTTTAACATTGTGCCGTTTACATCGTTGAAACGTTCCCCGGCGTAACGTTAATTAGCGCGCTATTAATTAGATGGTCCACATTGTACGAAATATTTACACGGTCCTTGTGTTTCACTATAAATTATTCCACTTACTAAATTGAATAAATTAGAAAAATTAAAATGAAACAAAAATTTACATATTGATTAAGGTAAAAGTCAAGCAAAATTTTAAAAATAATTAAATTCGATTAAAGTAATTAAAGATTGAGCGCCGATATCAAATGCCAAACGATGCCGTGCCGGAGAAACATTAATTTTAATTAACAAATGCAGTTATCCCTTCTCCCTTTTCTGGATTACCGCGTCTTGTTGTGTAATACGATTATAATGTAAAGGGAAGTTTAGGTGGCAGCGCTGAATGCCGGTATTACGTACGTAACGCCCGTAATACCCGGCGTGTTCTAGATGTTTTAGCCACTGACACATCGATCCCGCCAGGTGTAGTACGGCGTGTTGTAAAAGTATGTGACAGGGCGTCGGCGACAACTGTCACGTCGCGATGTCGCTGTCGCGACATGCTCGCGAGCAAAACGAGTGATCGTCACACGCGCGAACCGCGATAACGCGTGGATATTGCGGAATAATTCGGGGGGATCGAGAGGCAAACGCGGTCGCGGGCGAGCATAAAATCCCTTTGCATGAAATCCGCGTTGTCGTCGGCGCATATGGGCATTCCGGTGAATAATTCGAGAGTACCGAAGCCGACCTTCAGAAAAGTTTGCGAAAGTAAAGACTTGTGTGCAATTGCGGCTTTACTTGGACTAACGCTAAATGTCGCCGGGTCGCCGCCAAGAAGCAAAGCCGCCCGTAATCTAGAACTAACGAGCTTTATTTGGAAGAGGAGAACTCCGGTTGGCGCCGTTGATGTTGTCCCTCCGAAAAGACGAAAGGGTGAATAATTGACGAAAATTGCGAATAATTGAGAACATCGCTCTCCGTTTAATCGCTCCGCGAGATTTAGACGCCCTTTAAACGTGTTGCAAATTCTCTCTGCTCCGTGTCGAGGTGGATGCAAACGACGTTCTCGCTAATTTAATTAATGAAAAATTTGTAGAACGTTTCGTGGTCTTCCTGACCAGCGTTGAGAAAAATCGAAGGCGACACGAGCCGTGAGATTCGAATAATATAAATGATAAGTTCTTAGAGTTCTGCGAATGCAACAAGAACGCACTGGAGCAAGCGGCTCGACCTGCGAAGAAGTGGATCAGAAGCACGGATGCGTTACAAACGCTCCACGATTAATACGAATGCTCGGCAGATGCCTCGACACATCTCGGAAAGCAACACCGTCTAAATTCCTATTTACCATACGATTAATGGTATGTAATGCGATACTTGAATGCATACGTAAGATTTTTGAGCGCTATAATTATTGCCTCTTCCTTCTATTTACTTATACTGTAATACAAAGTTGTACGAAACACATTTTAAAAGAAGAATAATTGAACGAAGAACAGAAAGAGAACTGAAAGCTTAAAAGTTATCGCATTTCTGCCATTATCGCAATGACAAATTATGCAGATATAATATGCAGATCGTCAAAGATCAAATATCGAGAGATTTCAACGATCTGGAATAATTATGATCCCTTTGAAAGGTTAATCAGCAGATGCGTGTCACAACAGCATAACTTTGCCATGAGAATATCACTCCTACGTTGTCTAGCTCGGCATAGTTAATGTGAGCCAAGGTCGCCAGTTAACGAACAAGCTCGATTGAAACGTTCGTGTATGCAACGTTGACACTTTATGAATTAGAAAGCAAAGAAAAGCGAAAAAAACTTCTTGGACTCTACGGATTATAAATAGCTTCCACAATTATCACCACTCAACAACTTAATTGTTATATAAATAAAAACAATGATTGCACCAATTCAACAATGATTGCGCTGTGCGCAATAATTGTGAGCAATTGAACATCGAATGGTTATCAAGTTAAATATCAAAGTTTCTTTTTTCGAAAACAAGGCAACTGATTTGAAATAGATCCTTTGCTATTACTCGATAGATAAAAAGGTCTATGGAAAAGGATCATTTGAAAAAATACGATCGTGATAGCGCTATTTTGAGATGTTGGTCAAACCTAAATAAAGTTAACATCGGGTGGATGCATCGCGTGACGCCGTGACCTCCTGAGATAATCATGAGCAGGTAGATGGGTGGTTGATTAGATTAAATGTGTAGCTGGATAATCGGCAACTCTAGATCCGAATGAAGCAGAAGATAGGTTGCCATAACAATTGATTAGGTCGATACGTAGTAGACAACGTTGAGCTAGTATTAAACGTAATTGAATACTCTTTTAATGAGGCATCAATTAGTTTCGCTTCGGGCAAAAACAGCGTGGTCAAGTGGAAATTTTCTGCCCGATTAAGTGAATATTGAACGTGCATCGAAAAATTAATGACGCAAAATAATTGTCATTATAATTTCATAACATGGAGATTTTACGATTCAAATTTACGCGATGAAAAAAAATTTTAATACGATTTTAATAATGATAAACAATTTTAATATATTACCATTAAACGTTTTTTAAAAATCAAACCGCAAATTGTAAATGAAATTATCAAAATAATTTAAAGATATAATACAGTACCAATATTATTCATTTATTTACATTCTATTAGTGATTTAAAATAAAAGTAAAATCTATCAATAAATTCTGTTTTACATTTATAAGTTTTCGTATTACGAATTGACGTACACACTGACAAAATCTCACAAACCAATTAAACAATACACATTATGCTCGAGAGATTATTCATACGACTTTGCGTTATAGACTTACCTGCAATTCAGACAGTCTCGCAAACTTCCTCATCTAACGTCCTTCATTTGCGCGAATCTGCAACAAGCGACATACATTCCCATTGTAGAATCTTGAAAGACAAAGTTTTCGAATAGCAATCTCGTATCGTGAATATATGATATACATATATTCATGCTGCTTCACATTTTCAACATTAATTTAGACACAATAAAAATTACTTAAAATTTAAGCTACCAATAATGCTACGAGTTATATTATCTTTCCTCTATGGCCTCCAACGACGGAAGTCATAAGTTTAATAACCGTTATTGATTAATCTATCGCGTATGAAGGGACACACGCTGTCATCGTACAACAGTACGGGTTGTCCTCATTATCGACTAAAACGAACTACGTCGAAGCGAATTGAGGTTTATCTTTTTTCTCCTCGATAAATTGATTTTAATTACGCAATTAATAACGTAATAATCTGATTAAACCAAAGATATAAAATACCTAATATTAGACAAAAAAAAGTGATAAATTTTCAATAATTATATTGACATTAATTATTTACAATTAAATGTTTGTAATTTTTTAAATTCGTCTTTTAATATATTAAAATTCAACAAATGTTTACATTCAATATTAATCATTTAATGTTATAACATCTGATATATTATAATTTATGTAATATTAACATCTCGAATAATTATGATGTCAATTGCATGCATATTGGAAAGTAATCTAACAAGAACGATACAAAGTTCAAATCGTTTTTCGTATATTTTATTCGTTATATATGATATATATTACACGTTTATTTGTAATATGAAATATTTCGAACACTTTTTATATTAATTCCAGATTATAAGCTTAAACAAAAAATAGCACAAAGTGTACCATAGCTTATCTCGGCGCAAACTACGTTAATAAGAAGCTAAATAAGCGACTTATGATCTTTATGTAAGATCCTTAGTAAAAGTTAACCAAGCGAACGAAATCACAATTGAACTTTATTAAGAGATACTCGCGAGGCGGTAAATCTTTTTACGCAAGTTTACTTCGTGCATTACCACATCCGGTTGCAGCTTCATTAACGCGCCCAGGCAAAAACCGCTAAGAACGAAGAAGAAAGGGAAAAAGAAAGAAGAATGTATCGGAGTAACGCGAGAGAGGCGGAATGGGGAAACGGTTGCAAATTTCCCGCAGCCACCCTCGCATGCAATTTAGCCTTTCTCGAAAAACACAAATGTGAAAAGTTTCTCGCGTTGTGTCCGGAGAGGAAAAAAACCGAAACGACGCGTTTACCGACTTTACGGCGGTTTCACGCTATACGGCGGTAGACACAAGGAATTGGCAAGTTTTAAAGTTCACGTTACAATGTTGGCGAATCGATATTCAGGCACAAGCCTCTCGAAGCGTACGGCATGAGAACTTTGAACATCAACATTACGTCCATGGCAATGAATTAAAATACTAATATTTTAATTGTATAAGATAATAATTCGAAACGCGTACTATTTTAAAGAAACCTGTCTTCGGCAAAATCCCTGGATAAAGTTTGAAGTCTCTTTACTTCTCGTCGAAGAGAAGAAAGTTTGCGTGCGCATGCTCACATAAAATATCGACTCCTAGCCGCGGCCTAATAAATTAACACCAAGTAGATTATCCTTGAAATTAACTATTGCCGGCTCAAAATTGGTATCGACCGTCGCCGCGAGGGCGGAAGGATTTCAGGGCATATTCTACTTGGAATATATTCCGGCTATGTTTACTTTCTCAATCATCGCTGCGAAATAAGCAAATATAAACAACACCGATGGGAAGTCGCGTATTATTTATTTATTTTATCAATTCCGGAATGTTTCCATTCCAGACGGAAACAGTACGCCAGCGTTCACGCTCGCAAATTTGCGGAGTTTATTCAGCGAGTTCAAAATTCCTATAAGTAAACACTTAATGTTCCCTCTGAGAAAATGATAGATCGCGTCGAAGTTGATAACTTAATTAGCAACTAGAAATACGAAGCGGCTCTTAGGCTTTACGTACTCACCGAAGCTAGACGAACTGTAATGAATTATTTTCTCAATCCATAAATGTCATGGAGTAACGGAGATAAATTATTTCAATAATTGAATTCAGAAAATATGCACAGTGTCGCCTATCAAAAAACATATTATAAATTTCTCCGGGAAATGCGACGTAGTGTTGATTAGTAAAAAAAAAACCCACAATTAAATTACTGTTTGCTTACAGATCGCGCGGTCAGACAGCGGCAGCGAAACGAGGTCTGACGGCTATCGTTCGCAATCCGATCTGCTTGAAGCAACGATGACGCGCGCGTCTCACGCGCGAGCAAACCCGTCGACGGGTGTTCCTGAAGCCAAGCGGTCAGTCAGGCGGGAGCCTTGGCTCTACGTGAGTATTGTACAATGAGAAATTCAATTTGAAGCGTTGGAATTCCGCGCGAACCGCGTCGCGACGTGAGCGCGACTCGACTCCGTAAAAAGGCGTCTCGCGCGGAATCGCGCTGCCGACGACGCGACGTGATCCGCGGGATTTCGCCAGCTGTAACGGAAGCGCAATGCGAAAGTGTCTCCGTTTAACGGTTGAAGCGCACCGCTAGACGGTGACAACAATACGGGCCAACAATACGGTCGCGCGGTCCGCCGGTCCGTCGCTCTGCGTCGAATTTAAATTTATTATGTCTCTTCTGCTAATTAAATGTCAGTTTAAATGCCAAGTCTGTCCAATTGTAACATTACAATATAAAAAAAGTACAATGTAAAACTCTTTTTCTCTCTACATATTGTACATTCACTTAAAAAGAACAAACGAGAAATGTAAACACGGAAATAAAAAATTATCTAATCTTCAGGATTGAGAAAGAAGTTGTGTGCACTGCCGTGAAGTATACTTCCTTTTTACGAAATCTTTCTACGAGCGTATCTCCGTGCAAAAGTATAATTGCACTAAATTACTTTTACCAGAGCGCGAAAAGAATTAAGTTAAATTTTATGTTCCCAAGTATAAAATTGATTTTCCCGAGTTTTAAAAAAATGGATAAAAAGTTACTATCAATTCATTCAATTTCATTTATATTTATGATGATGTGTTATATATAAGCACTAAGATTCCTATTAGAGCAATACTTATTATTAACAGTATTCATAATATAACAATTAAAATATTAATATTTAAATTACATCATGAGACAAGTTTAGAATAACAATTTAAATATTCATTTAAAAAATCTCTTCGCCACAATTAAAAGATTAAGAGAATCTTATTGTCGTCACAATTCAACAATTGTGATACTTATGCGAAACGATACAAAAATTGAAGATAAATCTGCATGTTTCATAAAAATGACGGCGATGTGTTTTTCAGGTCTGAGGTCCGATTCGGCTACGAGAATCCCCCCGAGCGATCTAACCGGTCGTAATGCAAAGTCGATCGTGCTCGGGGGGAAGAAGAGAGAGGGTTTGTATCCGATGGGCTTTTCCGACGAGAGGCGTCTCCGGAAACGATAAATTCCTTTTCGAGACGATCAACGGCGATCTCGGAGCACCACGGATGATCGAGATTCTCTCGATCCGCGAGGACGATAACGATCGATAGTAACACGTGCAACGCGTTATTATCGTCGATCTCGATTCACGAGATCACTCCTGGCGAGCATAACGGGGAGCCGATCGAGAGATAACCACAGCTCTAAAGAGAGAAAAAGAGAGGAAAAATAATTAATCTCAGCGGCGCTAATTAGTCGCGGTCCAATGGTATTTGCGTAAATCTGGAGCAGACACGATCGGCATCGATCGGGCGGAACGGCGGGATAATGCAAAAGATAGCGGTGATGGCCGCGGTGCAGAAGGCCCACGGCAATCACAACAGCAGCAACGCTTACGGGGATGCGAGTAACACCTCGCCGGAATATAACGGCTCCTCGTCGACCAGCAGGAGCGGTCGCTTCGACGCAGATCTGCACGGCAATGTTAACATCCTCCTCGGTGGGTGAGTAACAACCGTGCAAGCCGGACAGATGCTCCGACAGCACCGCTCACAAAATATAGACGGAAGATACCTCACGGCGGACACGCCTAATCCCGAGCTCTTTGAGAAGACGCGGCGTCATCCCCCACACACATGCCTTGGTCCCTTAATCCTCCAACGGATTGTATCCGTGCGTCAAATAGACGGTTGCACGTACAAGACACAACGAAAGTACTCAATTGCTTAGATAACCGGTGGTTGAAAATTCAATGCTTGTTCCGCGGGACGAGCACGAGATATTCAATCTGTGAGTCAAAACCGGCTTGGTAAACTTGATAGGTCTGAAGAAAGATTATGTTACTTGCTTTGAAATTTCAAACTTTTTCTCGTCGCAAAAATTCTATGACAGTTTTTGCTTGAAAATATTTAATTTAACTCAAATCAACATGAAATTTATATTATAGATATATACTATATATATATATATATATATATAGAGAGAGAGAGAGAGAGAGAGAGAGAGGACACAGTTACATAAATTAATATTAACTATTTCATTATCCTAAAAACATTCATTTGCAAAACATTCACGGAATGCCACGGAATAATATTCCGTGAAGTAGAATTGAATTAGACAGTTAAAGAACTTCTGGTAGCGCAGTAATCAGAGAAGTGCAGAAAAATTCAAAGCACCATTATTAAATAAAGACTAATGAATTTTTATCTTAAGTCGCTTTATTAGTAACTTAAGATAAGAGGATTTGAGACGATGAATAAATGTTAATTAAACGGTTATCGCAATTATGCGGGTAACGATGCATTATGCATATGTACATCGACGACAAGATATTTGTTTTTCAAATTACCTGCCGCAATAAAATTCTGTATGCACGAGACACGAAGAGAGATGTTATCTTTCAAATTGACACCTGTCAAAATATTAAGGTACATCTATAATTTTCCTTTAGGTATGCAGGTTTTTTTTCAACAAATCGCCATGAAAAATTAACCCGTCGAAATGTAGCAAGTGTTAAAAGTGACCGTTTTATATTTCGCCGCGTTAAAAAATTTCTGTTCCCTCCGGAGGGAAAATTGCACGCTCACTTTTCCACCAGTTCGCTCGCCTCTTTATAGCAGCCACGCTTTTTTCCTCGGGCGTACGGGCACCTCCCAGCACAAAAAGCACCGTCTAAACATCGTCTATATTGGTTCGCTTTTAGCGCCATGATCAGCGGTGTGATCATGATGGTGGTGCTCATATGCTATTGCTGTCACAAAAACGTCCGGAAGCATCGACCGCAGGAGTACTCGCAGTATTGGAGGGCCGAGCCGGACATTCATAGTCTAGAAGTCTTCACCATGGACACACACGTAAGCACGTTCAATCAAAAAATCATTCTAATCTGATATCACGATAATTATCGCACACGTGAAAACATTATTTTCAACGTTTCAGATTTCTTGATAACCATAGATGATCATAAACTGTTAATTTTTTATAAATTATATTGACCATTTTCTAAACCATTAAACGAGATCATCAGATGAGATTAAAATTGAAAAAAAATGTATAAGAAAATTTGAACACATATTTATATTTTATATATGCAAGACTTCAATTTTTATATTATATTGTCTTATTTTAAATAATTGATTTCTAATAGTAATGTTTTAAAAAAATTTTCCTGATAACTGCTTGTGATTAAAATATAGAATATAAATTTTTGAGTTAAAATTGATCGAGAGAGTAGTCGTTTACTTATCTATTAATTGACATATTTGGTTCACGGGGAAAATGTTCTTTTATTTTTTATATAAAAAAAATCTCCATAATGAAATGTCTCTCAAATCTTGTGCATTTTCCATAATGAAATGTCTCTCAAATCTCGTGCATTTTCCATAATGAAATATCTCTCAAATCTCGTACATTTTCCATTCCAAAAATATTTTTCGCTAGATCTCTTAGTATCTTGCATAAATGAAACTACTCTTATAAATCATACCACCTACTCGACACAACGCACGCACACCGCGAGTCGCTTATTTCCACCTGCCGACCTTTTACGCAACCTCCCGCAGTCGCTCACCTTTGTGGTTACGCCCGCAATTAAATAAAAATTCGCATATCTCGTGGAAACCACGCCCTCGCGTTACACGTAAAGGCACGAGCGCGAAAAGCCGAGAACATCGGCTGGAATTGTACGCCGCAATGCGACAACGTGCATACTTCTCACCTTCAGATCGAGAAACCAAACACAGATACGTAATGCCGAGATAAAAGGGGCGAGAAATAAAGCGCGATATTATTAATCATAATAAAAGATTAAACAAATAAATGAATAACTGTTACGTATAAAGAATTAATAAGAATTAATAGATCTTCATGTCATTATATGATTAAGATAAATAAAAAACACAGATAAAAAGTATGAAAACTAAGCAAGCTTCAGTTTTTATTATGCAGACGAGCTATTGATGCATTATTCATTTTGGACTTTTATATTCATTCCTAACATTTTATTCCAGTGTTTTACTTTGACCATTAACGTTTTAACAATTGTAATTCTTTCCAACAGTGCATCGAGAGATCGGCAACATCCCAGGCTCATCACGAAGAGACAGTGCCCGCGTCTCTTCTGCCATGCCCCGTAACTTCGGGTCCGCCGCCGGCCTACGAAAGCCTCATCTTCGACCCTCGGGCACTGCCCTCGCCAACCGACAAGAAAGACGAGTCTGACGATCCCGGCAGTATTATCTCGCCCCCGATAAGCAGCTTGCCCACCGAGTCGGAGGCCAACAGGATCAACAAGCAGGAAGATATCCCGAGGGACGATCAGGGTTTACCTTCGTACGAAGCCGCCCTAAAATTAGAAGCTGACGGCTACGTTTAAGGAGCGGATGAGGGACCGTCGGAGCTTCGATCGCGGAACCTCCAATCGTGAAAATTTCCAGGTCTCCTAGATAAAATGCCAAGTCATGGATATCAAGGCAAAATTCCATAATCGACAAGGTGACTGAGTCGGCTGTGGACGATAGCTGAAATCAAGTCCCGCGAAAGCATCTGTGAAAAAGCGTCGTCGTTCCGGACGGCGCAAGGAGCTGAGATTGATTTTTAATCGAAGAAATGGAAGAAGAAAGAAGAGATAGATGGCCGAGCAATTTTCCAGAGATGCAGATTTATGAACCAAAGACAGAGTGTGAAAGGAATTTCTAGCGCAATTTTTGAGAAATGTTAACTATTTTTCTCTACGCTTGAATTAAGATGCATAAAAGTACTGGGTAATTTTAATCAAAGAGATGAAGAAAGGAGAGAAAGAAGTTTTAAGTGAGTTTTATTTTTGGAGGTAATGAAAAATGTGACGAGGAGATATTGTACGTTATGTCAAAAGTATTCTAAAAATTTTGGAATATTTTCTTCTTGCCTTGTTGAAAGATTCCAAGTTAATTCTTAATGCTAGAATGATAGAATGAAAAGCCACAAAAATAAAGTGCCTAAACATACAGCCTTTTGTGAAACGTGTGTAAACGCAAGACAAGATGAAAGAAAAGCGATGAAGCAATTTTTCGAAAGTATATACACTGTTTTTCTTTATATCTTATCTAAACAAAACGACACGTGAAATCTTTGGGAGCTGTTCATCGACAAAACTTAATACGAAAATTTTCAAAAAGATGCAATACCTCGACTTTTCTATTTTTCGACGATCTCTGTGATTAAATAGCGTCGGTAATATTTTAAATAGGTGAGAAATGTGTACGCGTCGTAGAAATATATAGATATCGATTTCGAATATAGAATGCGCCGAAATGTAGCACAGGTTGATGTCAGTAAAACGGAATGAAAACGGTACGTAGGTATGTAAGTCGCAGCAACGAGCAATGAACAGAACAGACCTAATTTCGCGGGTAATTACATTTTATAGACGTTAAGGAGAAGGAGAATACTTAACGGCATATTTTTCCCGGTCGGTCATTAGTTTAAGAGAGCAAAAGCGGACATACGAACGCGGCACCGTTAGATTGCAGTTTCCGTTTGAATAAACAATGCGCATCGCTATAACATAAATGATACTTCGTGTAATGGGCGCACGACATCGCGGAATTTATGTGCGTTTCGCTAGGAAAATGCTTCAAAATGTATCATTTTACGTAGAACTTTCCTCTGTACGATAGATGAATATGTAAATAAATAGCTGTGCATTCAATGTGCGTTTTTAAGCGTGTAGCGGCAATAACCGCAACAACAATTTATTATTACGTCGACCGCGAATGAATATTAAGCAGTAAGTATTATTGATAAAATTGTGTCTGACACGAATGTTACATCAATTCGATTCGAGTTACACACGTTAGATTTCGTGCTTTATGACCGCGCGAGTAAGAACTATCTTTTTTAATTTCCTCCATAATTACAATTTAAATAATTCATATTACGCATCATTAAGCAGCAGAGATATCTCGTTTAAATAATAATAATAATAATAATAATAGTCGTTATATTCGATATCGCAACCATTTACGGCTAAATCATATTATTTTGTTGAACTTATTTGCGAGTACTTAATTACGACGGTAATAATAATTAGTCGCGACGAGAGATCACTGAAACAAGACGATAACTTTGATATCGAAAAGAAAAATGTTTGCTCGAAAAGGCACCTTATCAGGAGAGTGGTTTATCGAACCGGCTAAAACTTGCGATAAAATGTGATGCTTTTGCCAAGAGCTGGATATTTACGAAGCATGAAGTAGCAACATGAATTTCACAGTAAAAGCCTTAATTGAGTAAACGAGTGATCCATTAGCGTTCGCTATTATTTATAATACCTTCTTTCTGTGTCACAACATTTTTATTTATGTACATCTAGAAAGGTACGGTCGAAAAAGAAGCGATTAAATGGCTCTCATCAGTGTTAATTACAAAATTGTTGACGTAATCTCAAAATAATTGCATTTTATAAGACGTGGACGGTAATATTATATGATGAGATCTCGGTATATTCTATTATCCGTTTTCAATTTCTCGTATTGCAATTAACTTGAGAGCTATACTTTGACATTTTTGCGAAAAAGAGCTAATAGTATTTATAATACCTTTTCGCGCTCGAAGTAGTAAAATAATTTATTGTTAATATTTAAGGAAGTGCCAGGAAGTGGACTGTTAATTCATTTACATGTCGTCGTGTTCAAGACTGACTGATATATGCGATGAGATCATGACAAAATGAAATATCTCGCGCATATTCATATCCGTTGATAAAATACCGCGATATGTAGTCGCAACGGAACACCGTAAACTCTAATTCAACGATGACTACGTTGCATCAATAACGATAAATCTGAAAGCGTAGTTACGTGCACGCTATTGCATGATCGGTATTATTAAACATGCGTGTGTAAAAAAAAAAGGAAGTATACAGGAAGAATTGGTAAGCGCAAAATGTTAAAAGTTCACAAAATTCAAAAACAATATCTCGCATAAATTTAAAATTTAATTACACGTTATGCCTTAACATAATAATGTTTAAATAGCCCGAAAAGATATAAACTTCTCTTTTTCTCTTCAATCAATCAATAATCCGTGAATATTTATAAACGAGCTTAAAATAAAAATGTTACAACAGCACTGATTTATCAGCTTAATTTAACAGTAAAATATCTATTCTACAGTAATCAGCTTTAAGACACCTAATGATTAAGAAAGATAAATCATAAAAGTATAGTTACGACTTAAAGAAGAGTAATCAAATACAAAGAATAAAACTGCAAATTGCCAGTCTGGTATCTCTGAAAATCAAGGACGAAGAACGGCGTCGACGACATAAAATCATACACCATGACGCGGATGAGAAAAGTGCAAATTGCACGATCTACGCGCGCGATCGTTCCGCCGCCGTAAGTTTTCTGCAAAATGAGCTTTTCGTTGTGTAACGACATCCGACCCGAAATCGATATTACGTCGCGGCTTAGAATCGCACCGTAATTAGCACCCTCGTCACGAGGCGTTCGCGGGGGATCGAGTCAAACAGAAAATAATTTCCGCTCCGCGGCCTGATTGCGGGCTCCCCCCCCCCCGCGGCGGAATTCGAGATTCCCGTAACGAGTTCGCATGGAAATTTCAAATTGCTAACGATACCTGCGACACGTACGTTCCGCGCACGGTGCGCGTATCGTCCGGATGTGCCGTAATTAGATTAGATTTACACAGAATAACTCGCGTGTTTACATTTCCCAGCGGTGTAACGTAGAACTGTGCCACTCGCCCCGTTATCAATTTAGTTAGTCACACGACAGCGTATACACCATTTCCAGAGATAAGCCGGTGTGTATTGTGTATATAATCCTCTTTTACATTGCATAACGTTGTTACGACAAAGCCGAAAGAAAGATAGATACGGTAATGTAATGAGATGACGTTATTTCGCGCTAATTCAAAAATGTATTTTAAAGAACTGAAAGAGGAAGGCATTGTGGGCTCGCCTAAAAGCATTCGTGAATAATTGAATAACCGGATTAGAAATTTAGGTGACTATATAAACTAGATTAAAAGTTTCTCTAAGCGATGCATATTAATGCAAACTCATAAAGCTCGTTGCGAAGTTTTGAGCGGGGAACTTGAAATTCTTTCAAAATTTTTGCCAGTTTAATTATTGGGAAGAAAATTTTAAATCTTTTCAAGTGTTAGCGAGTTTAGTTGTTATATCGAGTAAAAACTATAATCGAGGCGAAGATGATTATAGGAGAGAAATAGAATAAACAGAGTTCTGGCGCAGATAATTTCTAGGGAAAGACAATTACGTTACTTTGCTCTCTGGGGCTTCGTAAAATACGCTATCGAGCAATCTTCCGGCGTGGTTTCTCATTAACTTTCAATCGGCCATTAAATGTGTCGGTATATGATCTACGTGTGTATATACGCATGTATTATTCAGGGATCGTTCGGCAATTGCCCTAAAGCAGAAGCAGCATAACTCGTTTCGTCCTATATATAATTAGTGAATTTATTTACCCGCGGAACTTCTAAATGCGCGGAAAGGATCGATATAATCGCGGTCAACATAAAATGATAATCGACGGACGGGATAATGAAACACGGTGGTAGGGTCGTAAGCACCAACAACGCGATTTGTTTTATCGTCCTTAATTAAAGCGACCTTTACTTCGATGTCCCCGGGTCAGAGATGACGATCGTGACGACGTTCACTGACGAACAGAAACGCTTTTCAGCTGCGAATTACCCGGAAGTTGCGATCAACATCAAAATGCGATAAATTAGCTAAACTGCTAAAACAATTATCTGTTTTACATGCTTATGTGATATGCAACGAAACTTGAAATGTCACTGAATATACAAGCATTATTCATATTTAAAGATTTTCCTTAAACACAATAATAATTTTTACTCATCATATTGGAACTTGTTCAACTTAATAGCTATCGAAATTAAATGATGCAGCAGAAAATCTCAAGTAATTAATAATTAATATCAATCAATATCAAATATTATAAATAATTGCCTACTCAAGATTTTTATGTGACAGTTATGTGAGTGTTAAAAACCACTCTTGTTGTTCTTAAGTATCTCGTTACAGATTATCTCGAAAATATAAAATGCCATATTGTTAAATGAAACTGATATGCGATACACGTAATAAATACATACATACGATACAAACGTATCGTTTATCGATGTTATTAATTTGTGTAACGGAATAAGAATAGAACGTGTCAAAAAGATAATGAAATGAAAAAATTTGCAGGGTTTGCATAACACGGCAAATGCTGAAAAACATAGATCGGCGAAATGGACTGGCGTGAACTAAATCGTGACAAACGATATTTCTTGGATATTAAATAAATAATTCAATTATGAGCGGTCGATTTGTTGCGATTTTAACTTCATTAGAGTAATAGATTCAAGTGCAGATTGCAATGTGCATGGCAGTGCGCAGGATATTTATTCATTCGCTTGAACGTATCTCCCAAAAGATTATTCGAGGCCCGTGTATAATTATAAATTAATATAAATTATACAGAAGCATAATTAAAATGGCTAGAGTAATTGGAATAATGCGAATTCTTTGAAATATAAATAAACGTGTAAAATGTGTATCGTTTATCTGTTTAACTACGTATGTTTCCCGATAAATATAAATATAATTTAATGAACAGAAATCAAAAGGCACGGAAATTAAAATATAAATAATATAAAGCATAATTAATTACAAATTATCATGTAAAATCATAATACAGAAACTATTGCGAGAAAGAGAAGCGACGCAGCGTTGCATTCCCAGAGCTATTATTCGTTGACATTAAACATCTAAACAATCACGGATTAATCTGCTTACTGACACAGTAAGCATATCTGCAAATATATAGACAAGTTTACAAATATATAGATCGGAGGATCGCTTGAGAGTCTTCCGCCACGGTTCGATACGGTTTGTTTAATAGGATAGGGCAAGGATGGCTTCCTCTGACACATGCATCTCGCGCTTACACGCATTTGCGACGTGTAATGCACGTTCATGTTACAAACGCGAAATTCAACTCTTCTCCATCGGATATATCGAATTATTTGTATTAAAGTCTTTTTGCACGGTATTATTGCAAATTATTGCAACTGTTGCAGCAAATGTAAATTATGTACGTTAATATTACACGCGGACAAATGGAATACATGCATGAATTATGAAATTAATTATTGAGCTATTGAAGATTATCGAGTCTCAAAGTTTAACAGTAAGAATATATAAACGATTTCTCAGCGAATATTACATAAGTCGATTTACATTTAATAGAACTACGACGCATATTATAAAATAATAATTTTATTTTCACTCTGGGGATTGTAGTGTTGGTTTAGTAGTCACGTAAATAGGATCAATTGTTCCAAATTTTAACACAAGTTCTACAATAAAATCGATTATTCTGATCGTATATTCGGAGCCATCAACACTGAAAAATTAATGAGAAGGCAAACTAATGTCTCAGTGATACGAGAACTATTGATCAAAATGAGACGTGAATACCAAATGACGCATAGTTTTCCTTGTACTCGCAAACGATTGTGTTACTGATGACACATCTAATTAACACGTTTCCAACAGCTTCGCACCTTTTTTCAATGAGCGCGCAGGCGGCGCCGTTCCTCGATATTTACACGTAAATTATCTTATCGCCTTATCGAGGGCACACGCCTTGCAAACCACGCAAAATTACCTTGTTATATCGTAATATCTCTTTGCAGCGCCGTTCTATAAATATGAACTTCGAGGACGATGCGTGTCAACGACGAAAGGAGATTTACTATGCGATCGATTAATAATAGCCGCGACTTCATTAAAGCCGAGATTTGCACGCACGGTTAATACGTCGTGTCCTTCGAGAATTTGCCCTTATCGTGAAAGGCGATTTAATCTCACTCGACAAACCTCGGCACTTAAGGCATAAACATCGTAATAAAAGAGCTATCGTAAAACCGCATACAACGTATACGGAAAAGGCGTAATCGTATTTATATTAACGTCGATAGTCGAGTAAATTTTTCATCGAGCAATTGTAATCGTTTTTGCACATATGCACGCTCCATGCACATATGCGAATTATATAAGGAGAGCTAGTACTGCGATGATAAATCCCACTGATAAACTGTAAAACGAAAGCGATATGCGCCTATCTATCACCGTAGTGATAAATTATGAAATCGATAGGTCAATCTGGAAAATATATCGTCGTCGATTAAGCGCCTCATCTAGCTAGTCGATATGATGATGTCACACAAATTTCATACTGATTATATGCATACATAACTCACTTTTATTTCACGATAATTCGGTTATTAAATCCGTCTACACAGCTGTCCGCGATGAAATTATGAAATTGTCCCAATAAAATTAACTAGTAGGGAGTATTAAATGACGAAAGTTTCACGATTATATGCCGCATTTTTATAACATCGTTACAAATGTTATGACCTAACCGATATTTCCTTATCTCGAATATAATAAAAGAAATCGTCGTCGGAGAGTGACATAGAAGAAACTTTTCAAATGCATTGAAATTAGCATTTATTTTTTAAGAAATTCAGTAAACTTAGAAATTAAAAAAGTATACCTTCGATTTTTAATGTTCTCTGATATTTTTATTTTAGTGTGTGTTGAAATGATAATTTAATTGATAGATGTTATTTTGAGAAATAGATTTTTCAATAAAATTGGAACTAAATTAGAAAAGTATCTTCAATTTTCAATGTCCTGCAATATTTTCGTGTGTCTCGAATAATTTAGAGTGTGTCTTGAATAAAAAAATGATAATTCAATTGATAAGGCATTATTTTGAGAAATAGTTTCATTTCAAATTTAAAAACCAATTAATAAAGTATCTTCAATTTTTGTCTAACAATAAAACAAAAATGTAGCTCAAATGAAATGTGCGTGTGTGTGTGTGTGTGTGTGTGTGTGTGTGTGTGTGTGTGTGTGTGTGTG
>VBVR01001680.1:2859-20953 GCA_011638315.1 Tetramorium parvispinum | reverse complement strand
TTTCAGTATTGCGCTTTCCCTGCGAAGAACGAAGCTTTTGTTTAATTGCGCCGACCGTCACGGTATGGCGGATTCGCGAGACACTAATGCGAATTTTGCGAGGGGATCTGAGATATAATGTCGTAGGTGGATTCAGACTTGTCATCCGTTAAAATGTGTCTAACGTAGCAAACATTTTTCATTTTCATAATGCGCCCACCTAATACAAAATACCATTCACATAGGACTTAGTGCCGTTGAATCACAACGTTATAGTCCGTCGGAATTTTAGTATGATTGCATTTTAAATATTGTATTTTAAATATTTATATAAAAAGTTATTACATCATTATGCTGCTCAATGATTATCGTGTTACATCAATCTTTCGTTGAAAATCAAGCTTATTAGCGCAATAGCATCATTCTCATTTGAACAATATTTAAAAATCGTGATTTGCTTTTGCAGAAATATATCGTACCAGCGGATTTGTGTACAACGTGACAAAACATGCATGAAATCATGCCTATGAATTCTCGTTACAGCCTACATGTATACTCCTGTCCCGATACGACTTTCAGCCCCTCTTAATTTCCCTCTGTGGAAGAAAGTGCCTTTTTTACACACACACACACACACACACACTCTCTCTCTCTCTCTCTCTCTATCTCGCGATTGTATCATAATTCGCGAAAGGCGTAATTGTTAGCTCGGAGATAGAGAAAAATCGTGGGGTGCTTGCTACGAAGCAAAGGGGAGAAGTCTTCACCCTCCGCTCGTATATCTCGCCAGTTAGGTATATTTCTGAATTTTTAATCTCGTGAAATTTCACGCCGTCATAAGAGACGCGTGCTAACGCCCAAACTTGCACGCCGAATACACGCCGCTCCGTACCGAAGACCATTGTACGTTTATTAAACGCATAGCACCTCCCGCCTTCTCCCTCACCGAACTCTCGGAGATATATGGAGCGATTCGTTTTTACCCCGTGCCGTCGTGATTCTGCCGAAATGTAAAAACCGTCTGTAAAAGCTTTCCGGCGTGAGCTGGCCGGGATTTTACGGCGGTCTTCATCTTAGGAAATACTCTCGCTAAGGTACTCTCGTTCTCGCGCGAGCATAAATATTCGTAATGCGAATTTCAAAGGGTTCATGAAGGAAACTGAGTGCATCAAGAGATTGACTGACAATAGAGAAACGTTCTCCAATATGGTTTCGGTGCTCCAATTTCCTTTTTTTTACCGCTATTATTTTACTGACTCTCGCCATGACACCGATGTCAACGTAACACATAACAAAAGAGAGTTAATAACTCCTTGCACTGCGTGGTTTTCCGTACTTTATATCTGCGTACAGAAAATCACGTCCGAGAGACATAAAAATTCGGTTACATCAAATGTGTCACTGGTATCAAAGAGGACGAAATGGGAATATAAAAAATATGAGATGTTTGAAATCGTCGGCGGAAATTCAAAACGCCCGGCAACAATCGCGACCGCAAGGGTGCTTGTGTCCGCTTTAGAAAAATCCCCGTTTCCATACGTACGTAGATCACGGACGACAGGCGTCGTAAAAGCGTGTGACGGCTCGATATTTTCGACCGGGGCCATTCTCGCGGCTTGTTCCTGTTGACGATTGATTCCAATCAGCGATGTCGAGACGCTTTGTTGGGAATGACGGACGGCAAAGGGGGGAAGGGGGGGGAAGGGTCGAGATGCGGCTCCCCTCTTTATTGGTGCGCCGTCGAGCCATTACTTGGTTCACTGTTAACGTTAAGTGCATCGCCTATAGGTACACGGTGTCAGGACACCGAGGTAATAACGCCCTGCACTCGACCGTGCGCTGGTAGGTATTCTGTGTGAGAACCGATTACCTCAAATTCTGCTTCCACGAGCAAGACCTGCTCTCTACGCTGTCGTAGCTACGAGGCTATCTCATATTCGCCATGGCTTCGCTTTGCAATCGGAGAATACGGATTCGTCTAGTCAACGCTCTCGCATAACAGCGCCTGTTACTATCTCCGTCTATTTTCTCAGCGTTAGATATTAAATTACTTATTAAATTTAAAAGAATATTTTTCAACCTACCCATTATCCGACGAGCGACGTCCGACGAGCGCTTCTTGATCTTCGTAAAAGATTTGTCATCCATTTAGTCTCCTCTCCTTAAAACATCACCAATGGTTCGGAAACGCTCACCGCAGATCTTCGTAAAAGGCTGTTGTAATCCGACAGTGATTCATAAGGCTATTCGCATTAAGTGGGTCAGCGTTTCCTGAGTGAGAGATTAAAAAAGGAGATTAAGCATCAGCCATCCCTTTATATTCAGTAGTACGTTAAAACGCCCGGAAGAATCGCCATTTAATGGAGCTCGCGCACGATCCGCCGAATCGCTCGAATTTCCCGAAGTAACGAAAGGAACGCCCAGATATTGAAGATCTTGTTTTTATTACATCGTTACGCGTATGCGGTACGTCATATGGTCGCATCGTCATATTCCGTCCCCGCTTTTCCATACGATTTTATTATACTGCTCGAGTTTTTGACTTTTAAATAACGCTCGATTTACGAGAGAGAAGGACACGCGGCAGTACCGTGATATATCTTATCGCGCGATATTAACGGAAGAGAAAGCGCGAAAATTGTGAAATATCCCAATAAGATTAAAATTTGTAAAGGAATTAAATATTTTAACGATAATTTAATTATCAAAGAAGAATATTTAAATATATTAAATAAATAATGACAGTACTGAAAGTAATGATATTAATTTGATACAATTAATTCGTTTTAATGGTTTTCAAGATAATTTAGATGTTCCACATTGTGTCCCATTTCGTGTATTCCCGATATAACCAATCGCGGTTTCCGCGCGGATCGAATTGAAATTTAACTATTTATCGAATATTAACGTCGCGCAACCGGCGACGTTAGTGTAGATGAGTATCTAATTAGCATTTTATAGCGTTTTATAACTTAAGCAGATTAGATCTGATATCGTTTTACGATGATTATAAATAACGAATCGATAATTAGAATAACTAATGATAGATATCGTCACTGGCAAATACGCATACCAAAAATATAAGTACTAGAAAAGTCCTTTCTATTTATCTCCATTCTTTGTATATATTGCGCCATATACTGAAATGAAATTGATCGCGACCTTTTTTCGCGAAAGAAAACAAGTGTGCTGATTTAAAAAAAAAATCCGGTGCATAACTCGATGCAAATGCGAGAGGAGAGTTTTGGCCTGAGGCGTTCTATTGGAAAATACTGTCTCATGCAGCTTAGATCGCGCAGGAGTATTTAATATTGTAAAGTAAGCGCTGCTATGGCGATTACAGGAAATATAATTGAGACGGATTGAAAATACTCTAATATCGGATTTCGTTTAACTTTAAGAATATCCCCATAAATATTTATCGATACGCCTCTTTCATCTCCGATTTGCCGCGTGGCGTCGCGTCTGTCCGTGCACTCGGAGATCTTCTAGGTCGCCGCAAAGTTCGTAGCCGCGGAAGTGAACTCTTCTTTCGGAAGGTGCGCGCTAAATTATCGCCGGATATTGAAACCGGTTGTCACGGAAACATACTCTACATGGGAATTCCGCCGGGGTTCACGTCCCATTGGCCTTTCGGTTATTACGTACAAAACTGACGCGAAATTTTTCTCTATCACGATTCATCGGCTTTTGAAATTCTCAAATATTAATCACATATTGCGCCGAGCATCAAACTTCAAAATCAATAATCGCACACATCAAATATCACACAGACGTACGTTTTTGTACTCCATTTGTTCCGACAATTATCGTTTAGTTTCCCCGCGAGAATTCTCACTTTTCGTAGATTTCACTAGGTCTCGGAAGAAAAGTCCATTCACGAATGGTCGCGACAGGATTATAACTCGTCATGTCATTATTGGTGCATTTCTAGTTGTTACTTAAGATAACACATTGTCGGGCGAAGGCCACAAAACGTGCACACGGTATTATAATGCACCTGATGCGGTATATGCCGGGTTTTATGAGCCCATAAACCGGAACGAACCTTAATATAAGAATGTTATAGTGTGGTTTTCATAAATTTTACAGAGTAATCGCACTTTACCGCGATTCGATCGTATCGCGTATTTTATTCATACGTATCTGCGATATGATTACAATGCTGTTCAATATTTTATCGAGAGATGCATTGGACTAATAAATTGGCTAGTTATTATTGAGGATAAATACGCCGGGACACAACATTTAACAGAAACTGATACGATTCTATTTTCAATAAAATATGATATGCAAATATATATCGTAAATAAACATGCATAACGCAATGTAGTTTTGGAAATCGCTTAAGCGCGTTCGTCAACGTCGTTTTTACTCCCCCGTGAAACTTACAATCCGAAATAGTCATCCGGAATACGAGATTAGTAATCGTAACTTTCTTTCAAGTGACATCGTCGACGATCACGATTCTGACGAAAGAAGAAATACTTCACGGTGACTTTTCCTCGCGAGAGAGAAACTTCTACGACCGGCAAGGAAATTACTTTCCACCAAGCTACGTATCCTGCTCCAGGGGTTTATGGTCTTGGAACAGAGAACGACATTCGCGGCGGGAGACGAAAGGAGGGCTTTGACGATTCAGCACATTTTCGGTCTTACGTGTTTCGTTGAGGCGCGCGTGTCATCGCCGAACTGTCGAATGGAACGGAGAATAGGTTGATCTGCGGAGATTGCGTGAAATAAATTTACCTCTTTTCGGATTTTCACGATCTTGTCGAAAATCTAAATAGTATACAAGCCTCTAACGAAGCGAGCATCGAACAATTTATAAATTTTTTTTTTTTACAAATTATACGATAGCTATAAACCATGGAAAATGCAAGATTTTCCACAAATAAACTTTTAGGTAGAATTTTGTGTATTAAAAGCAGACAATATTATACATATGTATAATGTGCGGTACCAATAATCGACAATGAAATATGTCGTATTCTATTCGATATTCATGCGCGTCAGCAACCGCATTGTAGAGTCGCGAATCCGCAACGGATGTGGATGCGGGACATTTAAAAGTTTTTGAACGTATTGTGGAACGTATTGGACTTGTTAAATATTCTCTCGTGAAGCACAGAAGATAAGTTTATTAAACGAATTCCCCTTTCATTTTGACACGGCTTTAAAAGTGATTTTTTTTTGCAACACAAATATAAATATTGTTTGGTACGTTTATTCACGATAGACAACTTACAAATTTATTAAGCAATATTAAAATTAGAAATAGTGCTGAACATTGTTAATGCATATATTTTGAGCAAAAACTAAATTAGATAGCCTAAATTCGAAACGTAACACATTACTTCGAATACTAAGTATTAATATATTCATTTCAATTTGGATTCACAATTAAACTTTACGTATTTTCGTCTCTCTCGCGCTATATTTCTGGATTACGACAGCAAGTACACGGTCATACCGAACGAGCCCACCTAATTAAGGCGTTCCTTCGACCCCATGGATTATTTAAATCAATGTCACGCTGGTCCTCGAGAGGCTCGTTAGAAATAGAGCCAATTACCATTAAGAGGTCGGCACGGGGCGGCGATTTCCAGCCCTCGGCAGAAGCGAAAGAGTCTAAAATTACGCGCTTATGCCGTTCCCTTACCCCTGGCAATAAACTCGAAAATCTTGCATCGAACCGCCCCTTCTAGAAGAGAGATTGTCGCCTCGTGTTTGCTGTATGTACACAGATATAACATGCTTGCGCGATATGTGTGTACGTGTGCGAGGATACTTCGCACTGAGTACCGACGACGGTACTTCGCTTACGACGCCAAGCACCCCGCAATATCAGGCGGAATTAGTTGTCACCCGGGTTCCGAGGTTAAAGGGGTTGCCAGACAACTGGTTAAAAGGATTATCCCTGCTTACGTTACTCGGCCCAAGCTAATGCCCCACGTATTATTAAATCATTCCTGGAACCGTCGTGGAACAGTTTGTTGCCGGATACCGTAAGACATGAGTCCTCGTTTTCGCCTGTTACTGAATATTCTTGTCGGCGTTACTTGGAGAGTAACCATCGCGAAAACACGGAATTACCACTTAGAGGGCACTCCTCCAGCATTCCTACTCTGAGAGCTGTTCCGCGCCGTATATCCCTTGGTACTTGACCCCAAGTTCAAAGAAGTTACCTCTGCCAAAGAGTGCTGGAGCACGGAAATTTTATTCCACAAGTATCGGCATTGTGGAGCTTTTTACTACTTGTTCAGTTATTTAGCGGATATAGCTATTCGCAGAGCTTGCTTCGACTTAAATTTAACCTAGATTGAATTAAGTGGCACAAATCAATTTAGAGTAATATCATTGGCTACTTTCGAAAGAGGAGAATTTAATTGTAATCAATGCTTTCTTCCTTTCTGAAATATACTGATTACGTTTTGACAAATTGAATCGAATGAACAACCGTGCAGAGAAGAAGAATACTCTCAAAGGATGAAATCAAGCAGAGGTAACTGGAAAAGTTTTTACTGTAGTTATACATCTCCTGAATGAGCAATGAATTTTGTCCGCCAAATGGGACCGAGGAGCTCGCGATTACGCAAATCTGCCATAATTCACACGAGCACCCTTGCTTGCTGAGGTTACACGACTGCTTACCATACTGAAAGTTCCTTAATCCGCGGATTCGAACAGTACCAACTGCATCGTCTCGTGCCGTGAAAGAAACTCACTTTAAAGCGTATAGCGTTCAGTAGCGCAGTCCACAGTTTCTTTCGCGTTACCCGCTTCCTTCCTCCCTCGCTTCTTTTCTTCCTCCATCACCTTCCGTTCTCAGACAAGTGCTGGTCGAATAGCTTCCCATTTAAAGTTATGGACGCTGAAATCCTCCTGGAACTGTCCGCGTAGGTGAAGGGAACGAAGTCATTGTTCCGCAGGTCGTTTATTTGCCCGCGTTGCATGCGCCTGCAGCCAGCACCGCCGGTATAGATGCAGTCGCGTCGTGCTCGCGTTGGCCTCATGTGCGATCCCTTTACGCTCCTCGAGTTTATGGGCGCAAGCCATCGTGTCCACGTTTGCTCCAGGCTTTAACACCGACACGACCCTGGCCCGCTATCGTACGGTGCCTGGGAGCTTACGAGCTCTCGCTCAGGTTGTTTCGCGAAGGACAGAGAGAGAAACGGTCGGGCCGGGCATGAAATGGAATAACAGGGCAGCGATCTCTCGAGAATCGAGTCTCCGAGGAATGATTCGCGTCGTAATCACGGACTTTGTCTTAATGAAAATTTCGTGGCTTTCACGTGGCGGTACAAATGTTTCGGGGGAAAGAAGAACGCGTACTATATGCAAATAAACGTCCATGGAAAAGTATTGTGTAATGAGCGCTGTTCTCGTTGAAATGCAAATCGTTTCTCGATAATAAGAGTTTGTAATAATTATTTTGCATTCGCATTTTTATTATTAATTATTGTTGAATAAATACGATTGCTAACATTGCTATTTCATTTGATAGTTACATAAGAAGATTAAAGATCACGAGAGATAAAGATTAAAATTGCAATGAAGAAAATACTTGCGTTGGCGAAAGCCGCGTAGAATCATAAAATGCGTAATTTATCTCGGACCCACACACGAGAAAGACTTTAATTCAGTGTTACGTTAGAAGAGCCTTTTTTATGTTTCCGTGCGCATAGCCCTGAATATTAAGCATCGAATGGTTTCACGCAAAGTAATTGCTCTAACCGAAAGTTAGTAGTTTTCATGACTAATGTATTGTTAAATTGCGATAGCCAATTGGAAATGCGAATGGAAGTAATGAGTTGAATTGCGCGCTGTAATTAAGTGACGATGATTACGACGATGTATCAATCAACAGGTGAATCCAACCGTTTCCGACCGCTACGATCGCAATGTTTTAACATGCAAACAAGTATGAATTATGGCCAACTTACCTTATCGCGTCATTCGCCGCGGCAATCGCGTCGCGGCACACCAATACGATCGCGCGGCGCACACGCAAACATTTGGTATGTACCTTTAAAAATTTATTGACGTTAGCTTAATGTTACGAAAATTTCGTGCGGGCGAAAGCACTTCGCGCTTGCGATGTCGCGGATATCCAAAATCGATTCCGGAAGCCGGCCGAAACGCTAAGCGCCGTTTCGAGTGCGAGGTCGCACACGCTACACACCGCGCATTGATCGGGGAAACCGCAGCGGAACGGAAAGCGCTCCAACAGCAGACCGCTCGGCTATTCCGCTGGGGAAAAATATATTTTTGCAGCGGCTTAATCTGAAAATAATTCGACTTTATGGTGACATTTAGCCGCGCGGCGGCAGCGGCGGCGGCGACGGCCTCGAGGGAGCTCGCGGAACGCGCAGAGCGCGCAGCTTCCGTCCCGTTCCACGTACGCGGTTAATTGTTAGACACGTGCAAGTCCAATTAAACCATTATGTGAGGGGGCGCGAAGCGGGAGAGAGTAACAGAAATATAAAATCTCGGCGGAGTGCAATAATTCACTGGCGTTTCCGCGTCGAGTTTCGCTCACCTCGGCGTTTTAACTGGTTTTTATAGTTTCTCGCGTTTTCCTCGTTACAGCCCGGGGTTTTGCATTCGTCGCAACTGCCTTACCGGTTGTAACACGGTCGTTAAACACCGGCGCGACCTCGGATTTGTGCAAAAGGGACGAGAAAAAGAGCGGGATAAAAGGAATACGCCAGGCAGACCTACTCTGCGTGACTCGCCTCACGAAATTTGAGCCGCCGCCGCGGCGTGTCCCTGTGCGGCGGGATACATTCAGCCGCTATTATTTTCAGAATTCGCGGGGCGAAAATGGAAAGCCGATGTACCGCTAACGAGAATTCGTGCGGCGCAAATCTCACCGGTACAAACCTCACCACCACCGCCATAAGAGCATCCCAGAATTTTTCCATCCGCGAATTTTATTTTCAACCGCACTTTCGCGCGGATGCCGGATCGGGTGGAAGAGACGCGCGCGCGGTGACGAAGAAAACGCGAGAATCACGAGCACGTGAAAACACGTTGTCGATGAGGGTGGCGCGACGGGGAGGGGTAGGTCGGCGCGGCAGTCGGCCGGGAATAAGTTATGAACTCTATGCATTTTAAATGACTAAATCTCTGGGCCGAACGTACTCTTTGCTGGATTTTTCCGGGCGAGAAATGCATTATTGGCCCGGCAATCTCCCTAGACGCCGCGTCGGCGTGGCATCACCCGGCACATTGTACGTGCGCCGTTATCGCGCGTTACACCCGCTTGTTCTCGTGTTTCGAGAGGACGCAAACGTGCCGCCCCCGTCGTCTCTTCTTATTTTTTTTCCCTTCGCGTCTTCCCCTGGCGCTCGTCGGCAGTCGAGTCGTTGCGCTTACATTGCATCGTTCTGGAAGGGACGCCCGGGGACCTCGTCGCACGTGCGTAAAGTCACCGCGCGCCTGTTGTTCCTGCAGACGGCGATGTCGCTGTCAGATAGCACAAGTACAAAAAAAATCTTATGAGCGAGATTTGTTCGTAAAGGGATGCTGTATCGAGGAATCGAGGAAGAAAAACTAAATAATGCAATAAATTTAAAAGCAATTTTTAATTTTGTTTCGGTGGACAGAAAAGCAATAAAATTAATACTAAGATTAACGAATATCGAGAAAGCGAGTACGAATTATTTATCTGAATTGTAGCTAAAATTTTTCAAAATAAGTTGGATATATATATTTCTTATATTTTTATCATTTTTCGATATTTTAATTAACATTATACACGTAATCGTTGGAGATAGCAGAGAGAAATAACAATCTCGAGGATAAGTCACGGGCCGCTCCAATATTTACGCGGCCGCACGACACGCTATTATGTAAACGGATAAAATTTTATCGTCGCTCACGCGTATGCAAATCGCGAAGGAAAATAAAATTTGCATTGCGCCCTTTTTCCACGCCGCCCTTTTAGAACTTCGGAATCCAATCCGACGGCGCGCACTCTCAAATTCAATATGGTGCGGCGGTGCGCATATGGCAGTGTGTATCTCGGCGGGATCATAAATATAATAGGTCCACAGGGACGCGATGGATGATGTATCGTATATAAAATTAAAAATTTACAGCCGATAATGATTTTTCGTAAAATTTTGCTAAGGAAATATTAATTTTTTCAACCGATCATATTGAACGATAGAAACCGATCCGAGGTTTTTAGAATACTCCGTACAGCGTGAGATGCGTTATCGTGATTATTATGATTGAAATCTGCGCCGGAGATTCGCCTTATATTACTTGTTTCTATGTAAATTTATTAAAAAGACGCCGCGCATAATCGCGCCGCCAGACATTCCACGGTAAATTAGATTACTATCCACTCATCAATTCCCTCTCTCTTCTACTTGGTCGCGTTATCTGAAGAATTAATAAAGACCGGACCTGCGGAAAGGCACGGAGGGACGGCGCGCCGAGCACCACTTTCAATTCAGCATTTGCATAAAATAATCCATAGCGGCTGGACGCGGTGAGAAATTACATCGTACCGCGGACGATCTCGAGTACCAAGCGTCGGTCGAGTGGAGGTATTTATAATAGGAAATCGATTTCCAATGAAGGAATGAGCGCGATCGCGGGATTCAGATAAAAAATCAGAGTTCTTATTTTGCGCGCTATTATTTGCCGCGGAATCGACTGATAACGCTTCCAATTATTAAAAGAGTCGAAAAGAGAGGAAAAAGAAATGAGGAAGAGAGCGGAATGCACGGTCGTTTCGTTGGTCTAAAGTTTTAACGCGCGACACATAGCATACGTGTTCACAAGTGCTATTTCACCAAGTTCTATGTGTGCACGTGAACTTTTAACAAAAAAAAAAAGGGATACGCACTCTAAAAGCACGCCCGCGTCGACGATCGACGAAGCGCGAAACTATATCAGCGGCAGATTTTTATCATCGTATGCGAACGCATCGCGAGAGCGGCTCGCCTTTTAAACGCACCGCACCAGCATTTGCTCATTGTACTTATTATATATTGGCAAAAAGGCCGGCGGAGCGTGCAATATTTATTAACTTCTCCCTTCCTAACGACGCGGAAGCCCATGTACCATATATTCGGTATGTTGAGATACCTCGCCGAAGCCCTCCGTTTCCATTAAACACACCACACACCGCGACCGGAGGGCCAATTTTTTTCTTCTCCGCCGACCGTCATATATCTTAAATCAGTTTCACGAGCGGCATCTTCGGCGAACGGGAACGTCGCGAGTGACATGTCGGCGAGGGTGTGGATGCAAGCGTTTTGCAGTATTGATGCGTTTTCTCGGTGCACGCCGAGCAAGGGGTCGAGGTCTCTCGGAGGTCACGTCATTTCGTGTTATTAAATTTATATAGACGACGCGGACCTCTCTGATCCCAGCGACGTAGATTTGTCAGGAGGATGGTGACCCCGCAGGCCTTGTGGGAATTCAATATTGCACTTTCCCGTGTCTCTGTCCCCCCCCTCCCTCCTTCCGCCTTCTACAGAGCACCGTTCTTCTACCCTCTTGGGGAGGCGCAGCCGGCAAATGTTTGTGAAACTAATGCAACCGTTCTGAGATTTGATGACACAAAGAGCGAGAGGACGAGAGAAGGAATGACCGAGAGAGAAGGAAAGAGGCAGGATAGGATGAGTAGTAAGGGGACACAAACGACAGTTAATCTTTTGCTCAAGAGCGATGACATTTTCGGCCGGCAATGAAGACGTAGGAAATAATATTTAAAACTCAGAAAGTACAATAATGAAATAAAATTGAATAAATGAAATTATTTCTGTTTTAATAAAGGATACGTAATATCTTTTTCAAGTCCTTATATCACATGCACGTGAATAAAAAATATTCTACTTGTTGTTTTTGAAAATGTATTGTAAGAAGATAATATCCTAAAGATATATATATATTTCCATAAGAAAAATGGAAACCTTTAAAAATAGTATTTCTTGGAGAAAGGGGAATCCGCTCAAGCAAAAAGTTTTCCCAAGTAATTACAAAGTTCCACGACAAGAATTTAACGATCAGTTCACAATGAGAGCACGTAGGAATTAAATAAGTGTTTATATAGATATATGTATATATAAAATATGAATTTTAACTTTTCGAGAACTTCATTTCAGAAAGTGATGTTCTATTTATTCTTGTTCTTGTTTAAAGAAATGAGGAAGTTTGACTTACAAGACATATTAATGCATTATAACGGGCAATATAACTATCATGTTTCTGTATCAAAGTTAATTATTTAAGTGCCAACATCTCTTTTTGTGAACATTTTATAATATTTTTATAATACTTTTTAATTAGAAATATGGTTTATTACTAATAATAAAAGAACAGAAACAGAAACAAATTATTTGAAAGACATTTATACAGTTCACATATACATATAGACGAATAGCTTGCTTCTATAAAGCTCATATTTTACGCTGCTAGAATATAAGCTCCGCTTACTCTTAATTAATTAATTATTATCAGATTACTAGTGCATATCCATTATTCAGATTTCAGATTATAGAGTACACATATCACACAGTATTCGGCTTCATGTTTATGCAAAGTATACAATAATGTTTGAATAGAAGCGACCAATATTCTAATCAGACAATAGCTCTAATTAATATTACTAAATGCAATTATTAAATATTAAAGAAAAAGTAAATTACACGTTTTGCGTTAATATAAGTATTATATTTATTATATATATATTTTTTTTTAATGTGTAGACAATATTGTGGATAAACGTTCTGTATTCGACGACGCGCAGCTTGAAGCTCGACATTCCGTTTACCGGGAACAAAGATCTATTATCTAGATACTTATTTGTTTTCTTCTGAAGGGCATCACGAGGTGTAAAAGCGAGAGTCGATCTCGGTTAGCGGTTCGGTCGCACGAGAGCAAGGAAGAGTCTTTAATACGTGGAGTCTAATAATCAGTTTACTACATTTTAATAATGTAATAAAATTTTGCGTTAATAGAGGCATTATATACATTATATATGTATATATATTTTTTAAATACATTCCATGACTGAAATATCTTTGTATCTTATAACTTTTTTCCTTTCTTGCCATCGTTGTTTCATTTTTTCTCGAAAGAAAACTACAAAAACTATCGACTGTTTAGGAATTCGATCAAGACACGACGTTTAAAGGACGTAGGAAAAGGAGACGCGATTAACGAGGGAATCTGATCAGGGGGATTAAAGCCGTTTCCCCTTCATGAGGCAACCGGTAACTGCACCTTTTTTTTTTTAAATCGCCTGTGTGATATTCCGTGCGTGTACGCGAGTCGTATGTTTACCTCGCGGTAATGGGTGCCACTGCGTGACGTGGTTTCTTAATTTTGTCGGTTTCAGCCCCTCGGACCGGATGCGGAAAGGCGGAAGGACTGCTACGAGGACGGAACACCGCACTTTGCGGAATCCGATGAGAAAAACGAGATGGAGGGCTGGGCGAGAGGCACAGGGAAGCGAGGGGAAACCCTGACGGCGGGACGGGAAGTAGTCGAGGAAAAGAAATGGGGATAGGAAAAAATAAGGCGTAGGAGGGTAGACGAGAGCGCGAGAGGCATGCCAAACAGATGCCCAAAAGGGTATCACACATTTCTATTTTTCTTTGGTCTCCCCCGTTACCTCACTTTTTAATGATGATGCTGACTCCTGCCCGCGGTTCATGATCTCGGTGAAACTACGGTTACACACGTGATGCGCGCACCTATTTTCTTCTTACATTTTTCTTTGTCCCGTGACAGCGTAATGAAACCCACTGCGATGGATGAGACGAGCATACATTGCGGATGGAAGGTACGTCAGACACATGGATTTGTTGTTGGAAAGAAATTGTTGTTTAAAATATGTGTAACACGTGCTGTGGAAAAAAATTTTGACATTAACGATTTCATAATCCAAAAATACTGAAATATTTATTACTCTTTATTATTGCGTAAAACCTGTTGCTCGTATATATTATTTTTCGTGGCATCTGAGATAGATTGGTGCCTACAAAATACTCATATTAAAATGCTGAATGTTTTCAACATAAAGGACAGACGTTCTGTGAAAATAAAGAGAAAATGAAAATCTTGTAAAATTACTTTAATTGTAAAATTACCTTAGCTATAATGTACTAGCGTACTATTCATGATTGCTCTAATCAATTTTATGATGTCACCGTTTACAGCGAAAGGAATAATGCGTTCGAAGTGTAATTTTAGTTCGTCGAACTTGTAACGTGGGAAACTACACATCATGTTCGATAGGTACAGTACTTATATTCGTGCAATTTCAATTTTGCTTCTCTAGATGGACATCGATGCACAAAGTATTCTATAGCTTCGATTTTTTGTGCATCCTTACTGCCACGAAAGGTATACCACTTATACGTGACTCAATTGCGAACAACTAAAATCGAAGCAAATCTTTATCCTCGACGTCACGCAAGCGCGATAATCGCGTTATAACGAGTCTTCCGTCGCCGAACGACAAGTACTAATTATCCAACAATCTGTCAGCGAGATACAATTAAACCGACATTATAAAGTCTCAACGACGAGAGACAGAGTTCAAATTTCCAGACTGCCTTCACTTCGACCCCCGCGGGAGGCCAGTCTTAAGGGAGGATCCTTTAAATTCGCATAAACGCGAGGAACTATCCCCCGCTGAATACCCGTGTACAACATTGTGACGGGACTTCGCTTCTTTCGCTGTGCTTGCGCACTCCCCGATTTCTTCCTCGTTCCCCATCCGTACCCCTGCCTCGCTGCGTCGTCCGCGCGTTCCCCCGACACAATTCACTCGCGCTCAAAGTTAAATACTCGGCGCGAAACTTCCGCTTTTCGCCCGGTGCCTTCTTAATCATTGACACTAACTCACGCCCGCTTGGAATGTATAAATAACTAATTAGACGGCTGACGCGGGCCGAGAGAGCGCGAGGCGCGAATGCATAATTTAAACGTCCATTAACGCGCGTACTATAGTTCCGCTGTTAATACGCGCGGGAAGGCCGCATGCCTTAATTCGTCCCGTGGGAATTCGACAGAGTTCCAAATCTTACTCCGGGCTCGATTCCGCCCGTACGCGTGTGACATCTACCTCGAGAGTGTAAGACGACGCCCTTAATTTGTTGGGTGGAGCGTTTACAGTACCGCAGTACTTGAATTCACTATTCTATACTGGGAAAAATGTTTTGTTTTATGAACCAAAATTTTGTTGCGACAAAATTTTTTGGTTAAAATATGTCCAACAAATTGTTTAGTTGCTGTAAACAAAATATTATGCTTATATTTTGTTTAATCATTTGGTTTAGAGAATGAAACAGAAATTATATTTAACAGAAACAACTAAAGATTTTATTATATTAAACAAGATACTTGGTCGGCGCTAAAAAAAACACTTCAACTAAACAGTTTGATTGGAGATACTCCATTTTTTTTCCTAATCTATCTTTGTACATTTAAAAAAATCTAGGTAAACTTATAAGATGCATTTAGTAATGCAATTTTTGAAATATTTAGTTAATATTATTAAATATAATAATAATAACGAAACATTTGGTAACAATTATGAACATTTCATTTTTATAACATTACTTTATCATAATGATCTATATGTTTTGTTGAAACTATTTCATCAAGGTTGCTGATAACTTTTATCAAGACTGGATTATTATAACCAATCTTTTTCTTCAGTGAACTTTATAAATATAAAATAAATTATTTTCAACATTTAGGATTAGGATTTTAGGACAGACAAAATTACGTGTAATAATACGCATCATGTATTAATTAATTTTACATTATTCTATAAAATAATATTTATCCCCAATACGTAATGTAATTGCGAAAATTAAACAGATTCGATGAACTTAAAGATGAGATAGCAGCGTGCAACTGGCGCAGCATTTTTTTGCGGGCCCGACAACAGCGTGTTCCAGTGCGGAAAACATCCAATACCGTGATTGCTAGCGAACAGCGCGAGTAAATGTAACATACGTGTACGCAGATACAGTCCATCGCCGTCGATATCTGCGATAGGCGAAAACGACGAGGCCGGCATCGGGCGGGAAAGGGATGGCGAGAGGCAGCCCCGGGCCCTCTGTCTCGCTCCGACTTTGTGGCACCGAGAGTTGACAGATTGGAAACAGTCCGAGACTTTTATGGCAGCTGTTTCCCGCGCGACCATAAATCCTTTATCTCGATTGTTTATCGTACGGCGAGAGAGAGAATTTCTCATTTGCGTTAAAATTGTTCCCCGGGATCGTATACACGCTCGATGCGCTCGTCGTCTCCACCGAGAGAGAAAAAGAGCGAGAGAGAGAGAACTCCCTTGTCGTCGCCCGTCCGCCCTTACCACTCTTTCTACCCGCGAGAGTCCCGTATATCGCTACCCTTCCATCCGTTGTCCGTTTCGCCATCTCCACGTCGATGAAAGCGCGCGTGCATCCGGCGTGGATGCGACCGCACCTGAATGCGCGTACTTATATTGGGGAAATGTTCAATTTTATGGGTCATTTCGCGGAGCTTTATGCCGTACCGGGATTGCTTGGATTCGACGAAAAAATTCCGACCCGACGACGCCGTGGAATCCCGGCGCGCACCTCCGGTGCAAGCAATCCTCACGAACGAGAACGAGAAACCGTGGCATTCGGCGAAATTAAGAAACAGCTAGTCCCGCGCTATTATCCCTCCCGTTCCTCCCGCTTCTTCGCTCCTTCGTTTTATCCGGCGGGTTCGCCGGGTTCGCCGGGTTCGACGATGGAATTTAGTAGAAACGAGAATGACGAGCTTCGAAGTCCCGGGATAATGGCGCGTTCCATAACGGCGGGAATGTTTAAGGCGGACGGTGGTGGTTTGAGGGGCGAAATTTCGCGCTCGGTGAATAAAATTAGTCGTCCGCACGATTAAGAGCAGAATGAAGCTTTTTTTTCTCTTTCGCACGAGTATTCGCGACGTAGTAACGTTCTTAAACGATTTATTAACGGGAATGCGTTGCATGCCCGTCGATGCTCTCTCATCGCCGCTCTCCTCCGGCCGCCGAGCGCGGCATAATAAATTCGTACGATATAAAAATATGTATGCACGTAGATGCGCTCGCCGCGGCAAATCGGTCGTGCACAATACGCTCACGTCGCAATAAAAATACGTGCCGCACTCGGGCGGGTGCGAAAAACGTTGCAGTCACGTCGCGGTGGATTTTCAGTTTTACGTTTTGCGGAGGGGAAAGCGCGCGCCGCACACGTCGGTGGAATAACATTTGGCCTTTTGCAGCCGTCGATTTTCATCAAGTGATCCAACTTTGTTGCGCGGTTCGCGCGTGTTTACGCTCATCCCGTTACACCTGGTGCACGCGCGCGGGCACGGCGCGGCGCGGCGCGGCGGCCGTCGTGTATTATCCAAATTGCATTATCGCTCTCTGTTTGCGCGGTTATAACGTCAGCCGATGTATTTGTCACGGAGCGCCTCGCCTCGTACACGGTCGGTCAAATGGCTTAATTGCTTTGTCCACGCAATTACGAAATTGCTTACAATTTACAATCAGCCGGCTGGACTCGCGCACGCCGCGCTTCTCGCCGATCAATTTTACGAATGTTCGCGCGCGCGGCCCGACCTTTTTTGGAGAGCCTGTTTGCCTCTGTGCATAAATCACCGCCGTCGTTCGTGCGATAAACGCATATTGATATAGATTCGACGCGTCGCGTTGCGCGCGGCTCTCGCAATTAGCTCTGATTGTTACCTTCGGGCCGATTATTCTTGTCGTGAAAAATTTCGAGAAATCAATGGAAAATTTTATTCCACGTCCTTTCATTGCGCGCCCGGTGCTTTCCGAATGGCGAGACACCGATTATTTCTCGTACGACTCTCTCGTTCGCATTGCGACACATCAGGCTCAGCCGATCGTCACGATCATTCTTGCGCATTTTTTTAATCCCCCAACATTCCCCGTGTTCGAGTCCCGTATCGCTCGTATTTCACAAATATCGGATCGCGCGCGGGCCGTAAAGTATTCCCAAAATTCCCGGCGTTTAAACGGCCGCGCGCGGGCATTTTGCAAAATTTATTTTCGCGAGGATCGACGAGCAGCGACGACGGCGACGGCGACAACGGGGGGGGG
>VBVR01001679.1:0-28069 GCA_011638315.1 Tetramorium parvispinum | reverse complement strand
TATATATATATATGAGATGTGCAAACCAAACCTGCTTTTTATAAAAAAAAGGTAATGAATTATTTTAGATTAGTTCTATAGGTAGATAGCAGAAAGATAGAGGAAAGCACATATGGTTGCAGAAATATACTATGATGCAAGTAATGACGTAATCATGTATAATAATATCCCCTATTAGTTTCCGTATTAGAATAATTAATATATTACGTTATAAATGCATGATTATATGTAAAATCTGAAATATTTTAAGATTTCTCATTCTATAATTTCGAAACTTTTTCATATTTTATAAGATTTTATCAGAAAATACAGAGAAAGAAATCTTAGAATATTTCAAAATTCATTTATGTGAAGAAATTTAGAAAAGATGTTCCGAAGAAAAAATTTTCTTGGTTTCTAGTGTTTCAATTCGTATAAAAATTCTGAGAAATTTTCTAAAGTTATAAAATTATACAGAAATTCTGAAAAATTTTCATCAAGGTATTTCATTAAATTAACCGTCGCTATCATCTTGGTAGATTCCTTAATCCGTAATAATAGATTGAACTATGTCTTACCGTGTATATTCTCATGCTCATATAAATGTATATACGTGCCTTCTCTTTGTGTATCCTCACGTTCTTCGGATAAGCCACGTCCTTTCTGGCATCACTGCAATTATTCGCCAAGATCGATACGCCTCAGGTATGCATCGTTACAATATAATGGATTCTGACAAGCGAAGGAAACTTTTGGAGAGACTCAACCGCATCGAGCCACCTGTTATCGTTCTTGTTAATAATAACATGGATGTGGATATCGTAGCAAAGGACTTGGATAAGTTAAAAGTACGTAATTCAAATTCGAAAGTGATAAATGCAATCGTTTAGAAATTCACTGCGACTGCAACTTATTCCAATTTGTTATTCGGTTTTCTTAAACTTCTGAAATCTACTTTTGAAGATCTAATCTAGACTTTCCGCCGTTCCGTTTTAGAGGCAATATTATACTCTATACAGTGGCCAGAGCGGAAGAGAGTTAACAAGAGCTGTAAGGGCTCTCGAAAAGGGAATAATGGACATTCTGGTGGCCGTTTACCCTGCAGGATATAATATCGATCTTAGCGATGTGTCGGTCATTGACTGTAAGTGTCTATGAACGAATATAAAAACAAATATACAGAAATAAAAATAAAGTAAATGTACACTAGTATTGTAATAGATGTACAAGACGATTTGTTGTAATTAAATAATACTTTAGTTTAAGACACTTTTTCGTTCAATTATTTTCTACTTAATTCAAATACTTGATCCATTCGTCACTTGAAACAAATCATCTTGTGTAAAATTAAAAATATCTTCAATATTAATAAAACATAATTTGAATAATTCACAATATAGGGCGCTCCGTCACGAAATCAGCAAACGTTGTTAGCGTGTTCAGATAGCCATTCTAGGGAAAAAAAGTATTCATATACATCATAGGTCGATTCAATTTCGTTTCAAACTATGGACTGAAATGCCTCAGAGGACAATGCATCAGAGATGTGACGGAACATTCTGTAAATAGATAGAGAGATTTCGAGAAATAACATCTATGACACATATAAGCTTGAAAATCTGCCGCTTTACTTAGACATGTCGCTGATTCATTCTCTCACTATTTCATTTCGATCGGAATCGACTTTTCCCTTCCTCGCGAGAACTTTTCGATCGACTCGGACACAATCCGAATGTCTAATAAGACAATCCAGAGAAAACAGAATTATTCCGATCGAAATACCAATCCAAATAGTTTTATAATAAGTGTCCTGGTATTATGTAATACAATAGAAATATAGGTATATAAACGGTATTGTCAGCGGTACAGAGACTCGTGATAGAGACACATTATCGATTATTTACAAAAATCATTACACCGATTATCTGCTGGAAGAATTCGCACGAGTTATGTTACGTCATCGGGTTGCCGTCGTATTCACGTCAATCACCGAAGAATGGGGTTCGCGTCGATATCAGCAACGCAACATATGAACCCAACAGGTATACATGTAGTGGCAGTAAATTTTCTTGTTGGTCGCGGACGCATATGCGTTTGTTACACCGATAAGATGTTCCTAAGGTTTTCACAAAAAAAGCATGTTTCAGAAAGTGTATCGAATCTACTGAAAGACGTTTGTTCGTTTTTCTTTTCTCTTCTGTACGATCTGTTATACTAAGACGAAAACAAATTCGTTATTTAAAGTACCGATTATTCGTTAAAGTAAAAAATTACTTATTGATTCAAGTCTATAAAAATAGAGCAAATTGTAAGCCCAAGAAGAGCGCGGCCGTTAGAATAATTTTGCGTTTCATAACAGTGATATTATATTTCTAGTTTTAGTATATAAAACGTTTGAATAAAATCAACGTTGAATCAAATCATGATTGAAAAATTTTTGTATAAAGATTAAATGCATAAAACTGACAAAAATTATTTTTGGGCATAAAATCTCATTCAATCGAAAATATCAATCTACATTTAATCTGTGTTGTACCGATCATCATTTGCTTATTAATATGCTCTTTTTCGTTTTTGTGAAAATCCCGAACATCCGCGTACGGTACTACTTACACAGAATACAAATATACAATATAAAAAGGCTTGTGTGTATGTTTACGTTATGTATATACGTGTGGAAGATATCGATAATCAAGAGACTTGTCTCCAGAACTTCTTATCTTGGAACCTCTTTTGAATGTAAAAAAACCTCTAGTTTTATAATATTCTTAGACGATACAGATCCGAGACGTTCTGGAAACGAGCTCTTCAATTTTGTCTTCGACACGACGACACACGTTGTATTGTGAGAAGGGGTCGCGATGGCAGTCTTCATCTCCGGTAAGGGCGAGAATATCTTACTTCCAAAGTGACAGAAGCGTGCCGTACTTTTTCTCGCTTTCGGCATTAATATTACTCGCTGAAATAAAATCAAAGAAAACAAAGAGCTATTGCTATATGCGCAGTCTATGTATATCCTTAAACATTGAAATAGAAAATACTTAAAAAAAAAGAAGGAACGTTCGTTGTATATTTGCAGCGTGAACAATTCCTCGTAGCATACGCTTTAACAATAGCGCTTCCTGGAATGTAATTGCGGCAGTGAAGAGGTGGCTATTCAGTCGGTGCACTTTGCTAAAATCACAGCAGGTTGAACAAAACGGCGAATTATATTCCTAACAAGGCAGTCAGCAAGTCAAAGGTCGCAAGCTACTAAATAAAAGGCAACTAAACGGACGCGATTAATTTCCTTCTGCGGGATATTCTCTCATATGCGCAGCAAACTAACGCACGATCCATCTCCTTTGTATCCTCGAGATGTTATATTCATGAAATGTTTAATGCGTTAGGCATTGAATAATAGCATATTCAAACGAGATCACGCGCATAATTTAAAGTTACGCAAATTCGTAATAAATCCGGCTTGTGGCTCGATAGGAGAATATGGCGACGCGCCTTTGTCCTTTCTTAATTTACAACAAGTCCGTAGTATACATTCAATGATTCGCTTTCGCTTAACATTGCTCATAATTCTTTTCTCATTAATCTCAGCACATTAAATATAGGTATTATTTATGCCTTTTTTCTTTTTTTTTTGGTACAGCAAACGATCTAACAACCTAATACACGTCTAACAATCAAGGAGCCTCTAAATATAACGGCGCTAAATGCGCTTTATAGCCACACCGCTTTTATACTATTTGTACAGACTCGACAGTGTTTTACGAAAAAGTTACTTGATTTCGGACGTGGTAATTAGGACTGCCACGTTCCTGCATTGTCTTAAAATTATGGAACGATATTAAAAAAATGATTCATAAAACAAGTAAAACAATTTATAAAATAGATTACGTTTAAAATACAAATAAATATAAAATAATTTGGATGTTTTTTAAAAATATTACATAGATCTTTATAAATTTATACTAATAAAAAGCGAGGATAAACATTTTCAAAAACCAGAAAAATGGCAGTTCTAATTGAAGATAATCGAAAGCTAATTGACAAATAAATAAAAACAAGCGCAAAAATCTCTTCGAGCGGTATTCAAAGAGATATTCAAAGAGAGAAGGTATATCGGCAGTATTGTGTCCCGATAGGGATGTCCGATTTTCCGAAGAAATAGAAGAAGTTAACATATATCGCGCCTCCGTTTTATACATTGGTCCTTTTCTTACTTCTCACAACTGATAACGGATTCAGTATCGAAGCGGATCCAACAAAGAAGGCAGGCATTTCACGTCACACTTATAATATACAATACAAAGTTATTTAGCTGGAAATGTAATCAAAGAGTAAGTAATAGGTACACACAAAGTGACGTGCCTCACTCTTAATTGATTATCGCGCAGAGTGAAATTTGTACCATCCAGAAGAACAGAAACATTCTGTCTGGTTGCATATCAATATAACATAATTTCGCGAATCATATCAATTTCATGATTATTTATATAAAGTATCCGCGTATTTAACAACAAAAAAGGATTCCTTGCATAGAAATAAGCCAAAAATGTATAAATCTTTGTTGTAAAAAGCTTCGAGGAAAATAGTAAAAACCTTCTACCTTCCTCTTTTCTTAAATTGCACAAATTTCATACTGTGCGAAACATACTCTGTGAAAGAGAAAGAGAGATCCATTATTATCAATTAATATTATTATTATTACGTTCATACGCGAATGCGCAGCGGGACGCTGTCCGACTTGCATTCCGCCTCCAACTCCTGCTTAATGCTATCGAGGGTCTGATAGATCGTGCGGAAGGTAGGCCGATCGGATGGCCGCCTGTTCCAACAGAGCTTCATCAGGTCATAAATTGACTGTGGCGTATTGTCCGGGCAGCGCAGCACGTTACCCTCCTTGATGTACTTGACCACTTCCTCGTGCGTCATTCCATAATACGGCTGCAGCGCGAAGCTGAAGATCTCCCAGAGACATACAGCGAACGCCCACACGTCCGACTCGACGGTGTACTTGTTGTAGAGAATACTCTCCAGCGGCATCCATCTGACAGGGATGGCGTCCTGCTCGTCCCCTGCATTATTAGAAATAAGAGTAATATGACGATTACAAATTTCCGTACAAGTAGCAATATGTGAATAGATATGAAACTTGAAAGATAATAATGATTACAAATTTTAAATGCGAAGAAAGTAAAGAGTATACTTAAAAACTGTCGAATAATTTTCTAAACTTTCTAAAAGCTCTCGATCACATTCTCTGCCACGAGATTTAGAAATAATATTCTAAGCAATAAGAAGAAAAAGACCTTTATAATAATCTTGTAAGTATATCTTCTGCGAGAGTCCAAAGTCAGCGATCTTGACGACCATCTGGTCATTTATCAGACAGTTGCGCGTAGCTAAATCACGGTGAACGAACTTTCGATCAGACAGGTACACCATGCCGGATGCCACTTGCAGCGCAATATTGATCAAATCCATGTGCGAGAGCCGCGAGGGCTCGCCCGCCGTCGGGCCGCCTTCGTCCGTGCTGGGCACGCGGACGACGTAGTTGCTGGGCGAGCAAGAGCGCAGAAACTCGTTGAGATCGCCGCGACCCATGTATTCGAACAACAGGCACATCGGCCGCCCAAGAGCGCACACACCCAGCAGCTTCACGATGTTCGGATGATCGAACTCGGCGAGTAGGCACGCCTCCCGCTCAAAGTCCCGCAACAGATCGTCCGACGCCTCTTCCTTCAGCATCTTCACGGCGACGTTTGTGAACTCCTCGCCCGGGACCAGTCCCGGCGCTTTCGCCTGGAACACGCGGCCAAACGCGCCCTGGCCCAAGTCCCGCATATAGATAATATTGTTCCGCGGAAACTCCAGCTTCTCCAACTTGGGATTCAACTGCGCGCTCGTTTTGTGGTACGCCTCGTTGTTCGGCAATTTATCTAGATCGATGTTCACGTCCTGCGAAGAAGAGAATCGTTAGAAAATCGTAACGAAAAAATTGGAACATCCGTTACAAGATAAAATGTAAATACGAATTTAGTAAATATATTTGTTAAAATAACTTTAAAACAATTAATTTTATATATGAATGATTTAATTATACACAACTATATTGATTAGCTTATATCAAGTCGTTCTTAACAATTCTTTCATTTTGATAATTATAAAGATTATTTTTTACGGTTGTTGAATAACGTACTTGATTATCGGTCGGATTGTATCCTCGATGGCGTTTGTGCAGTCTTTGACTCAACAGAATGGATAATAACGCACCGGCTACAATTACGAAAGCCAACGCTGACAGGATAAGTACCAGTGTGTTATTAAATAGAGTGTCCATCATTATATCTTTTGGTTCAATCTCCACTTTAGTTGTAACATTATCTGAACAAAAAACACGTGTTATAAATGTGTTTCAATTATATTTTTAAATTGTATATATTAAGAATTTTTAGTACCCACCACATACAGGAATATCGCAATGTTGCCAGCGTATTAAAGGATCAGTTGTGAAACACCACGGCATCGGTTCCTCGCCACCTGCGTTCCTGCAGTAATTTTCACCTTGGCGAATTTGCGGGAAGACGTCGGGCGGTTTATCGTGACTGTGCGGCATCTGCGCGCTCCATGGTTGACAATCCAGCCCGAATTTGGTCTTGTTGGCCTTTCCCATGTAAAATCTACCATTGCCCCTGATGCAATCGTCTACGAAAATAAATCGACATTAATACCGAATTAATTCTGCAATTTAATTATGCTCTTTGCATTCATATTAAAAACATGATAACTTACAAGTGATGATTTCATCGTTCATATCGGTCAGATGTACATGTGAGCAAGTGGACGTCTCCTTGTTCACTTTGGGCAAACTCTCGCATTCCGGTAGCACAAAGTGTCCACGTGAACGAATGTAAATGTCTCTCTGTTTGTTGTCCTCGATGATCGCCCAGTCGTTGAAGCAGAATTGCTGGCGTACCGCCATGCAGTCTTCATAGCAGAGAGGTAAGCCCGTCGACTCGTGACACAGTGGAAACGCATACATACAGAGCATTTTCTGCACAAAAATTAGAGATAAAAGTAATATTTCTTCTCGTCAATTCTGATTCGTTTTCTCAAGGCTATTTCAAAGCTTCCTCCAAATTATTTTAAAACTAATTTTAAAACTAATTAAAACTTTGATAATTTTACGAAATAAAATTTAAAATTGAGATAAGTAGTATTTCTAAAAATGAAGATAATTGTAAATATTTTAAAGCTTTTCTAAAGTTTGAAGAATCATACCTCTGCAGCTGAGCGACATGGCTCCTCCAGGGTCTCTATCAGCTCTTCCCAGAGGTTTGTCGTGATTCTCTCGTTCAGCCATCCTCCGGGATTGTCATTGGAGTCGTTAAACCACACCTTCCCGATGCCACTGAGATACCTCTTGCATATCTTGCCACTGTATGGGGCGCAGTAACCTTGCGACTCTGGCTCTAGTATAAAACACAGAAAGATAACAAGACATCAGACTTGTGTGACAAATTTACACTTTCACACATTGATTATATATGGTGGTTACAGTAATATTTAACGCAGATGATCTACGTACTTGCTTGGAGGGAAGCAAAGCGCAGGAAGAACGCCAGCGAATAAACGACAGCCCAAAACACCATTATTTACAGTCATCTATATATACATACATATATAAACACACATATGCATATATTTATGTATATGCAGATTTCTTTCTCTCTCTCTCCGTGTATGTATGACGTTGTGATCCGCGAATCCAGAAGAAGGCTCACATGTTTGAGGAAATGTTAAGGAAACGGCGTTGAAACGATACCCCCTTGGGTTTGCTTAACGGTTAACATCGAGCCATTATGACCGACCGACGGGGCTCTCGTCTTGTACGGCGAGAGCCGTATTTCTCGAGCGACGATGTATCATGCCATTCCATAACGAGCGACGTAAACAATCGTGCACACAAAGCTCGCTCGTATCCCTGGATATTGGTATCTCGGCTGCTCGGCAGTCGGCGGCGCCGATCAGCGGGTCATGGCGGTAAACTGTCGATCCGCTCGGTGAGGTGAGGTTACGATGGAGCTGCTGCGCTTAGCATATACATACATTTATACACGTGTGTGTACTGTGTGCATGTGTATACATACATATGATGCGAAAATCATGAGAGTAAAATAGATGTCAAAGAAATTGCTCGTATAATGTATGTACATACTCCGGACACACACACACACACACACACACACGTATATAATTTTACAAAATTTTTCGCATTTAAAATAGAGACGCCAATGGCGAATAACTCTATCCAATTGAAATCTGCTTTTTTTAATTAATGTTTTAGGAACACAATATTATAACTGAAAAATTAAATCTTTTACTAAATGGAGATTTCAGTTTTCGAAATGTTAAGAAGAGCAATTCTATTGATGAGGAAATTGACACAAAACTGCAGGAACCTTGTATTGCTTATTACATGTATTATTGACTAATCATGTATTAGCTTCTCAATACGCAAAGAAGTTTCAGCATATCCGCAAACGATAAATTGTGTTGGAACAGTTTTGATGGAAATTCTCGAGCATAAATTTATTATACCACAGGTAATTAATGGAATTATGTTTTTTTCAACCAACTTAGTTATAATTATAAAATGATTGACCAATTTTAAGCACATTTTAGACGAGATTTGTGAAGTGTATCTCCAATCTGCCTCATCGGGAAACGATATCCCATTTATTAGGGTAGGAAGTGTACCATTAGAACTTGTCGTAGATATGGGATTTGAAAAGCTTATCTCGTGTAACTCCATCATCAGACGGGATGAAATTTATCCTCGATCAAGATAAAATTTTTTTAGTTCTCAAAACCATCTCCAGATGACGGTATTTCATTTGTGCAATTTTAAATTTCAATTTTTAAACTCAGATTTGATGTCTACATATGACAATTTGAGAGAAGCAAACGTAGCTTAATAAAAATAAATATTAGCTTAAAATTGATGTTGTTTTAGAAGTAATTCGCATCTAAATGCGAATTAAAAATTCTGCGTGTCTGCTAGATAAAGAGTTGAAAAAGAGAAGTAAAAGGAAGAAAAGATAAACAGGTTGGGTCGAGTATTATTACACGTGGTTCACGCTGGAGGAAAATTAATTATTTGACGATATGGACGACGTAAATTCTACGGAGGACAACACGATTGTAAGTGCGGCGAAGTTGTCCGAGCCACAGACAAGTATGAGCAAGCGTCAATTAAAAAGATTACAGAGAAAGAACAAGTGGCTGGAGCGAAGGAGCGAGAAGAGGTTAGGAAGTCTGTTGTCACGCGATAATTTCGTTGCATCTTTTCATCTCGAATCATTTGAAATAAATCTCTTTATTCATAAAGAGAAATCCATATGCAATTTTTACGTTTTTATGCTAGCTTATAATTTGTAAGAAAAGAATCAATTCTTTATTTTAATAATTTTTACATCATATACTTCTCTATGCAAGAATATGTTGCTTTTCAATAATGTTTTTATATTAACAATACGTTTATCGATGCAGATTACGGGAAAGGATTAAAGCGAGGGAGAAGCGCGCCTACGCACGTGCAAATAACTTGAGTCTAGGTCCATCCAGGAAATTCTTGAAGAAAAGCACCATGGCAGCGAGTGCCTGCACGCTCACAGTAACCATCGACTTGTCATTCGATAAGCTAATGATCGATAAGGATATCGCGAAGCTAACGAAACAGATATTACGGTGCTATACTTTGAATAGAAGAGCCACGGCACCTATGCAATTTTCTCTCACCAGTTTCAATGGCAAGTCGCGAGCCAGCATGGAGAAGCACAATGGATACGAACACTGGGATGTATGTGATCGCAGCTAAAATACTTCTTACTTTTCATAATTAAAAAACGATGTGACAAATGTCTATATTTTATTGGATTTCAGGTGAGCTTTCATACAGAGTCGTACATAAACATTTATCCCAAAGACAAGATCATATATTTAACAAGTGAATCGAAAAATGTGATAGAACGTCTGGAACACGATAGTGTATACGTCATTGGTGGCCTTGTCGATCACAATGCACATAAGGTAAAATATTTATTGCTATGTGACTCATTGATATTGCAATTTTTTTTCTATCAAAAATTTAAATCATAGGGTATGTGCCACAACGTAGCAATAGAGGCAGGTGTCAAGCACGGCCGATTGCCATTAGACAAGTTCCTACAGATGAAAGCAAGAAAAGTATTAACCATTGATCACGGTAAGTGTTGTCAGCTATTGAATTTTTTCAAAGCAGTTTTAACAATTTCCAATTTGAACACCTCCAATCATTGATTATTTTCACAAACAAGTGAAATTAAACATGCTTTGATATTCTTGAGTGAATAGACATATGTTGCTTTTAATTAAATTTCGATAATAGATGAGTTAGGTATGAAGATTTATATTTTAAAGAAATATAGATTTATTTTGAAAAATTGAACTTTTTCAGTCTTCGAGATACTCTTGAGAGTTTCGGAAGGCGATATTTGGCAAAACGCGTTTCTAAAGGTGTTGCCAGAAAGGAAGAACGCAAGACTGATCGTTCCTGTGCAATCCAAAGAGTTGCAAGATTCGAAACCTGTTGTAAATAATACAATGCCGATTGATATAAGTAATACAGTACAAGATGATGTAAATAATACAGTACCAACTGATGTAAACAATACAGTGTCAATTGATGTAAATAATACACTGACAATTGTAAAAGATGAGATTTGCGATAGCAGACCTAAGTGCAATGCGGACTCAACGGAAATTTTAAACGAGAATTCGCATACAACATAAATTCACAAACAGTGGTGCAATTACTATTATGTAAAAAGCATAAGAATTCGCGATGTGCAAAAGGGAATATTAAAATTTTAAAAAAATTATATACATATATATTTATATAAGAAATCAAAATATAGGACATTTAATCAAATCAGATTTTTAATCCGAAAATAAATTAATCTTAATAACATTTCTAAAATGTCGATTTTGTTTTGACGTTAATCCATTTTGTCATTTCGCGAATACTACTAGAGATCAAAGAGAGTCTATTTTATCAGTTCACTTTTAAGATTGCCAAAAATTTGCACGCCACCGCATACAAGGTAAGATGTATTTATATAATAATAACAGTATATATTTTTGTATCGTCTATTGTGTATTTTCAAATATACGAGATGCGTAGACAAGAGCAAGACGTCAAACATCAATTATAAACGGGCTACAAAAACGTGTCAGACTCGACAAACACGTCGTCAATATCTTCTCGCGCACCGTTTTTTTTTACACATCTCACAGACACATGTTACAATATAATACATTCTTACAAGTCTAAAATGTTTGTTTGCGCTACTGGAGTGCAGCTTTTTATTGATCGTATTAGGTACCTTTCATATCCTTACTGTCATACAGCGCCGTTGCAAATTGCTTGATCATAGCAATTAGGTCAAACGAAACTGACTCTTCGGATTAAAATGTTTGTACACAGGTGCATATTTATTACATTGCAAATGTACATACTCTTATTTATCATTCAAGACATTAAATACAGTATCCAGTGGTATATGGTACATGTACATATATGTATCTACAGTTGAGTCCCCTTATTCTCAAGTGTCTGCCTCTCTACTCTTTGTTACTTCTTTTACAATGAGTAACGCAAGAGAAGTGTAGCACAGACCGAAGAACATGGGCGTTCGACTGAATTCGTCTAAATAAATAAATTTTGTTTTCGTCTTTGTGATCAAGATCGATACTTTGTACACATAAAACGTGGCGATCGGGAGATAATATTGTAACTTAAACGATATACCTTATTTATTTCAATTTACCATCACATTCGGTCGAGAGACAATCGTGTTTCAAGCGAAGTCACTCTTGTTTATCGTAGCTCAATTTAATTTTTTTATTTTATTTGCGGCCGATTGGAGAGATCAGAGATCCTTTTCTTTCAGCTTTAAATTATGTTTTACATGTACGCGATAATTCATTTTCTTACATCGATTAAGCTTTATCACATCTCTATCTTCGCTATTTCTTCCTTGTCGATTATCTCAAAGTCGCTATCGCCGTTGCTCTCATCGCTGCTGGCCGCGATTTTCTTCGCGTCGAAAACTTCCTCTTCGGAAGAAGACGAGGAGCTCTTCTCAAAGTGACCAGTCTGAAACTTTATGCCGTCCTCTTCGGCATCGTTCTCGCCGACACTAAGTTCCAACTCGGATAGTTCGACACCGTCGGTGCTACCCTCACCATGATAGGGGATATTAAACGCTATCTCCTGGAGACCCTCTATGAAATCCTCATCGTAAAAAGAATCTGCAAGTAATGTGATGAGATGTAACACAAAGGATCGCGCAGTGGAGGGGAGATCGAACGATTTCCGCTTAAATTATTCCGCTTTAAATTACTGAGTGATAAATATGGAAAAATACGGAATTAATTAGCTCTCTAAATTTTGCCGACAAGTTGTCGAAAATACATAAACTTTAGTATCTGAGCCGTGAATTGAATTTTATTGAATTTATATTGAAGTTATAAATAAGTTTGTCGCAATACCGTTCTGAGTGTCCGACTGCACACTCGTTGGCGTTGGTGAATGATCACCCGTCTCCCCCACTCGATTCAATACTTGCAGATTCGCCTCAGTCACGACAGGTAAAAATTCATCCTCGATTTCACTGTCGCATTGCCATTCTGAAAAAAAAAAATGAAAGGAAGCATAAATATGTATCCTCATGGAAACGTTATTTAGCAAGATATCATTCACGTTAATTATGATAGAGTATAAAAAAGATTGAATAAAGATTCAAGCTTAATAACACCAAAATTTTGAAAACAAAAGATATAAGACATCTTTCAACAAGTTTAATTCTCTTAAATTAAATAATTTAACTGCATCTCCCAATCAAATTTTTTTTCTTCAAAAATCCAAATTGAATAATTATGTTAACTAATCCAAAAATTAAAGTTTATTAAATTAGATTTGAATTAAATCATTTACGTTAATCTTTGATATTTGAGTCTTTTTTTCTCAGAGAAATTCAAATGCTTTCGATTACCTCTGTGCGACATGAAATACTCCGATATTTTGTCAGACAGTTTTAGGGGTAATCGCAGTATCAGAGACCCCAGCACAATGCCCCAATATATCGAGCAAAGGGTTGACGGATTGATGTCGCCGAGGAGCCATAGACCGAAGGCCACGAGACAAAGAATGGCGCAATGCTGAAAAATTGTAAATAAAATTCTCAAACCGTAAAATTTCCTTCTTACGAGACGACGAAGGAATTCTTACCAATCCTGGTTTCTCGCTCCGCAACTTCTGCAGGCTTTTCCACAGCCAGTGAAGCTTACTACACACCTTTTGATGCTCCCTAAAACACGTTTATAAAAGATCAAGATTGCCATTTTTTTTTAAATTACCATTTAAATCTTTTTCTATCGAGATCAAGATTGTTACGTACGGAATATGGAACTTTTTTTTATTGAATTTAATAATTTTATTGTTAATAAGCAAACGAGATAAAAAAAGATAAAACATTAGACGTAATTTGATGATGGAAATAGCGCGCGCGTTATTCAGCAAATTATGTCGACAAATTATTATTCAGCGAAATGTACGCAAGTACAACAACGCAATAACGCGAGTAATAATTTTCTTTCGGTAACTTACGCTGCAGGGGCCAAGGTGTCCGTGAATCTGAAAGTGATTATTATTTGGGTAATAAAATACACGTTGAGAACTCTGAATGGTATCCGCGATGCCGGTATTCCCATCATGGTATAGATCCTGCAACGGACAACAACGTGCCATAAGTTCCACGAAAACAATGGTAACGGTAAACGATCGGTACACTTTGTTCACTCCCCATAGAAAACGTGAAGGAGATCCAAGAGTACTGCGTACTCTTCATTTCGCGCATAATAAATTTTTCAACAATTTAACTTACTAAAAGTTTATTAGTTATAAAATGTATTTGAAAAGTTTGTCATTTGAAAGAAAACATAGAAATCTCCTCAAAATATGTTATATACAAATTCTAATTTAAAAAGATTATACGATATTATAAGCATTCTTTTTCTTAAGACAAGGAAAACAAAAAATTTATATCCTTTTTCTTTCGCGCATTCTTTTTTCGATCGGAAAGAAACGAGCGTTTCCTTTGACAGGATTTAACAAAGCCCTGATAAAAACTATCTCGAAAATTCGTAATACTCGCAAACGAGATGTGCGTAAAAAGATATGAGGCAAGCCAGCGAAAAAATTGCGTGAAAAACGCGATATCAATTCAGCGGTCACTCGTGCAACAACCTCGTGAACATCTGCTTTTATTTTACTTTGATTAGAAGAGGCGTCTCAGCGTTCCCTGCCGGACTTTGAATTATTTACACATGGTATTGTGTATTGCGCACATATTATATAATATAATTGTTATAAAATCAGTTTTCGCCTGGCAATCTTCAACGCAACAAAAAAATTCGGCTTGTTCTTTCGACGAACGCGTAAACGAGCACTACGTTATTTAAATTTGTAAATCGTTCGACGTACAAGGCGAAACACGTCGCCACGTGTCGTTTATGACGATAATCATCAGCATCGATTGGTGTAGAATTTGAATAGATAAATATCTGCAAGACATACTCTAATCAGTAAATGCGTTATTTTTGTACGTGAAAGTTTTTCATACAACTTTGAAAATCGAGCTCCAATGGCTTTCTCGTAAGATTAATGTGCCGCGCATGTGCAAAAAAAATTCGATGAATATTCTAAGAAAAGGATTTTCTCTTTATTTATAAACATACGATTTTCAATTGTAACATCTTACATGTTACTTATTCACGTAACTTATTAATGTAACGATTGGAATATTCTGAAATTAAGAACGCGCACATTCGCACTTCATAAAAATATTTATAGAACACTGTGCTATATCTGGGAAGAAACACATGAACGAAGTCACGCTGTACCGGAAGAGAAACGCGCGTGCGCGTGTACTAACGTGTAAACAGCGGACAGGAAGAATCTGTCGGAATTTATCGTCGTTTGAGATAACGCCGCGCATTTTACGCATTTTACGCATTTTACTATGAATAATCGCGCGCGCGCTATTATGATACACGTCGCGGTCGCGAGAACGTGTACGTACATACGTATGTTACGTATGTGCGTGTATGCGCGTATCGCGCGAGTCCCCACGGGGCGTCCGTTCGGAAAGGGGGCCTTGACCTAGAAGGCGAAGTTACTCTTGTGCACACGAAACGTAAAACAGCTGTAACGCTGCGCCGCGCGCCACCAGGTGACGTCACGGACAGCCGGAGGCGCGGCGGCGTCACCGCGAGCGGCAAAACACGCGCGTGAACCTCGGGAAAGACGTAGTGCGTGCAACGGAGACGAAAATCGTGGCGCAATAGCGCGACCGAGATAAGGACGCCATTGATCGCCGTCGTCGCCGCCGCCGCCGAGAAGAGAGTCGAGGGGGGTCCTTCAAGCGCCTTAAGAAATACGTTCTTGCGTAAAAGGAATTCCCCGAATCTTTCTTCCTTGAACTTTCAACGAGATAGGGTAAATTAACATAATAAAACGAAACAAAGTTGTTTGATTCGGCCTCGAAAAAAAAAAAAAAACAAAGAAGCAAACTGAATGAAGAGAGATGTTCAAGGTGAACGTCGCAACGAGTGGAGGTTTCGAAAGGCAAGCGCGGGAGGCTCGAAAGAGCCGTGGCCTTTTTGACTTTTTTTCTTCGTAACGTGGTCAAAGGAGAACAACAGGAGAAACCAGGCGCGCGCGTGCGCGCACACGAGGCGTCGACTTACCAGAACGTCGCGTTGAGCGCGATGATTAGGTAGAGGTTGAAGAAGAAGGTAAAGTCCTCCCAGAGTAGCGTCTTCTCCGCGGCGCGACAAAGCCGACACACCTCGCTGTGGCAGGCTGCGGTTCCGCCACGGCATGTCGTCGTCGTCGTCGTCGTCGTCGCCGTCGCCGTCGCCGTTGTCGTTGCCGTTGCCGCGACGCCGTTGCCGTTCGTGCGGCCGACCACGATCTCCATGGCCCAACGGTGCATCGAGTAGCACACGTCCCACAGGAACCACTCGGTGGCTCGTATCACGAGCCGGCGACTGGCCAGGAGTCTGTCTCGTCGCCAGAATCGCTCCATAGCGACGCGCTCCTGCTCCCGTTTGACGCGTCTACTCCGTCTACTTGCCGTGCATGGCAAACGCTCCTCGCGCGCCACGGAGGGGTATATTAATAGCGCGCGTGACAGTCTCTACTGTCTCTAGGGCGAAGGCGAGACGCGACGTCCCGTCGAGGGTCTTCCTCAGCTGCTGCTGCTGCCGTCGCCGCCGCCGCCGGGGAACTGCGGGGAAAGAACGGCTACAGCTGTTGGTCGAGAAGCAACACACCCCCGTCACCTAATGGCCCATCGATATACACCTACACCATTCGACACGATTCTTTCCTCTCTTTCTTTCTTTCTTTGTGTTAGCACTCCGTCTTAGCACACCGCCGCACGCGATTCTAATTCTCTTTGTCTCCCTCGAGGATGAGGTCGACTACGATCGTGAGGATGATCGACGGCAGCCGAGCGTGGATTTTGCGAGGAGGCTGCGAAAACGATGCGCGCCTTGTGCGCCGTTCTACACGACTCGACGATGACACGCGCGCGCGCGCGCGATGGAGGCCGACTGACGTATACGCTCTAGCATTATTTCGTTTATATATATATATATGTCTATATACGTCGCGCTCGCTCCACCGTCTAGCTTCCGCCCTCCCACTCTCTTCTTTTCTCTCTCTCTCTCTCTCTCTCTCTCTTCCTCTCTCCCGTTCCCGCTGCTCCGTGCGTACAAAACACGTGACACGTGCACGCGAGTTCCCACTTATCACGACACGATACGCATCGCGTGATCCAGCCTCCGAAAAGGAGGGAAGAATCGGAAAATTTTTCAAGAACCGATCGGAACGTGCGTCAACTTGTCCCTTCTCTCCCCTTCCCGGGCGTACGTGCGGGCTCGTTAGTAAGTCCTGTAATAGATGAATGGGTCTTTCATTGTTCGAGAAGCGCCTAATTTACGTGGAAGGCATAGGGTGCTTTCCAGTAACGACCCTGCGTAACACGGTGGAATCATTTAGCTACCAAAAACGGATGTCGTCCGTTTACGCTGCTGGAAAGCACCCATAATAGTCCCGAGTGTACGCGCGTAGTTTTGTTTTAGCATTCGCGCGGAGTCAAAGGTACATCTCCCGTGTGAAAAACATTAACATAGTAAACTCAACCTGAAACATTTTCCCTTTCCTCTTCGTGTAAACACACCTGCGCAATCACCTTCGCTTCTTCGCAGTCGGCTCTTTTTCTCGGTACCGTTTACTCATTCGCGAACATCGTTATTAATTCCTGTATTGCACCTTATACTTGTTCATTAACGATTCTGGCACGCCTGTCAGTGTACTGAAAAATAAGCAATCTAGTTGGGAAAAACACGCTCTTTAAAATATCAGTAAACCAGTTTTGCAGTTCCTTTCGTATCCGCGACACGTTCGAGCTGCGACAGGTTCTCCGACACATTTTCTGAAATGAACGTGTGTCGGTCACGTAATGCAAAATGTACCAACTACACTGTAGTTAAATCTGTTTTGTCATCGTATTGAAATGAGAGTGATCGACCACGCGCGGCCGCGCGTTGCTCGATTCCTCTCCGTACGTTTTAAACTTTAAAAGGATACAGTGGTGTAGGTCAGATTCCCTTCGATTCTTTGTAGCGACTTGTTCCCCTCTTTTCCTTCTTTCTGACGCAATGAGTCTCCTCTTGTCCATTATCTTCTTTCTTGATTTTATGATGCTTCACAGAAGGAATCTTTTCATCATCACCTAAGGATACATATATAATTAAGCTCCGTTTTTGCAGTCTTTATTTTCACAATCTCTACCATGTTGTCGCTTCTCGTAAGATTTCCTGCTAAAATTCCGGCGAAATTTTTCTACGATTTATCGATGCAAATAATTTCATTTTCTATAAGAAATTGCCGCGATACTCGCTGGTTCAGTTAGTTTAACATTTAACGCCACGCCAGGTAAACTGGCCAGTCTAACTATTAATTTGCCGCAGCAGCGATTACGAAATCGCAGTTAACTTTAATTGTACAAAAAAGAGAGATAAAGCGTGTACTTTCGCATGTTGCGTCGAAACACGTCGTTCGCGACTTCGCGGGCGCATTCAGCTATCGAAGTAAATACATGAATCATTCAATTACGGGGAGCACATTAAACGTATCATCGCTCTCTCTCTCTCTCTCTCTCTCTCTTTCAGATAAACAGATTTGATAAAGAAAAAAATATGTGACGCGCAAATAATGTTTTTCATATCTCCGATATCTCTACGCACATCTTATGTTGACAAACATCTCTCCTCGATTCCTAAAAGTTTTCCGCGACTCCTAATCGACTCGAAATAATGCCATACGACTTCAAGTGGCGCGCAGTCGGAATTCCTCGGGAAACCGGCGTGGTTTCCTCACGAAGGGAAACGCTAACAACCTCGATAACGCTGCGATATGTTCGAGCGTTCGAAGGGAAAATAATCACCGTCCGCATTACGTCTGTGCGCGGAATCTGAGATATCGCGCGGAGGCTTGGCCGATCGATATAAAAGAAAAGGCAAAGCACCGACGAGGAGATAATCCAACAACGCATGTTTTTTTTCTTTTTTTCTTTCTTCTTTCTCATTCTCCATGTGTCGAGCGACACGCACGAATACGCGCACGGCTGCCGGTGTAACGGACGTCGGTCAATAGTCTCATTAATCTCGCCGTAAATCGATTTTTCGCGCCTTAGTGTCATTCTGACCCACAATGACCCGCCAACAGCCACGGCGGTTCCCAGAGCTACCGAGGAATCACCTGCGAATGAGGAAATGTCGTTTACTAACACATCGTCTTTATTAGTCCTCGCACAAGGTTTACATATGGTCTACCGAGTTTATCAACTATCGCACGTGGAGTAACATCGATTATAATTAATTCTCGTTCGAGTTATATTATGTATATGTATGTATAAATATAAAAGAAAGACGGCGATTAAATGTCGCGAGGACGCGCGGTTAGCTGTACCGTAAAAATTAGCCGTTAAAAAAAAATCATAAAAAAAGAAGAGAGAAAGAGTAAAACGGTTTAGACAAACAACACGATATAATTGTATATAACGATCGCGCGGCGAGCTTACGATTTCGCGTCTCCGCCGCGCTATTATTAGTCTCTTTTTCTTCCCGTGGCACAATGGAGAGATAGAGAGAAGGCCACGCTGCACCCCCAAGTCCTTCCGAATCGATCTGGCTCCTCGTGAGATTCACGAATAGAGAGAAGACTGAAATAAATAATTCAGCTGTCACGCACGCAACTGTTTACCTTCGGAATTATTTATACTTTGTGTATTCCGGAATCCACGTTTATGTACGTACTCCTCCCTACGTTAGAAATATCGTAACCGATTGCGATTGACTACGTGACGTATGAGGTAGCCCTTAATTGCATGTCAATTTATTCATGCGGGGGAATTTATAGCCCGAGACGAGATGCGAAACATCTCACGTAGATCGTTCAGGCTTTACAAATTGAAAAAAATGTCCGCTTTCTACAGCAATTGTTTCTCATTCGGAAACTATTTGACAAGAATTAAAATTCGCATCGATAAATTTGAAAATTTAAAAAATCGACAAATTTGGGAAAATATAGAAGGCAAGCTATATACGATTCAAACTTTTCGAAAAATTATTCGAGAGAGATCAACCAAACGGAAGTGACGTGCTCTGCGTGATTTTAACATTGTGAATTTAGCGCTTGAAATTTGAAATTGTAACTAATTTTAGCTCGATTCATTTCCAAATTATTCAAAGGGCGCATGATTTTAATTGAATTGAAATAGATCGTGTTATTTTAGCTTTTAAATATACTCTAATAACTTTGTCGATTTTTCAAGATAGCGTAAATATGACACGCGTTTAATTTCTTTTCATTTTATTAAAAAAATTTTATCTGACATCTTTTCTTGCACTGGTTTGAGATTCTCCCCGTAAAGAATTGACATTTAATTAAGGAACATTCTACATATACGTTCTATATATATGTGTATATCTTTATATATATTTTTACGAAATAGTACGCGAGTCATAATCGTGCAATTATCATCATCGAGCTAACATTATAACACGGAGTAAACTTACTTCTACTCGGGTCGGATAGTACTTTATACATTTATACAATTTCCTATAAACACTTTCGAGTTCTCCTTAGTTGCACAAAAATACACTCTAACGATTAAAACAATTACATTACAGGATGAAAAATTCGCAGGTAAATGCAATTCGTCCAATTTCGCTGCATAAAAGTGTATCTTACATATTGCATTGGTAAATAGTGTTAAAAACTGATAAAAAAATCTTCGATAGTTAATCGTTTCGAAAAATAAGCTGACAATGTTTCTTTTTCATGTATAGAAAATATAACATAGTACGAGATGTAATTTAATGTGTGTGTGATATATTTCGAAATGAATCTAGCGCTGAAAAATAAATAAAAAATTTACGCAAAGCACTTATTTCGCTTTGGTCCGGAATTACAGCCGTTTTTGCGTTTGAATAATTCTCAAGCTATTACATCTGATTACCTCGAGAGTTTATAAATGCTCAAGTTTCACATCTGTTGTACAATTTTGCTGACTAAGACGACAACGTCCATAGCGTTTTATAAGTCATTCCAATTTATTTTTCTAAAAAGGACATTACGTTGCAATTCTAGTAGTTCGTAATTTTCTAATATTTGCTGAGCGATTTTTTATCTGCAAAGTGATGACGGAAACTAATTCTACTACATATGAAGCAATATAATACCAACGCGTATATCAATAGCTGATAAAGCCAAATAAATCATATGTAGACTTGTTTTTCTAAATTCTGAATTATATATCTCACACATCAAGTAACATCCGATACATCTTTACGTATATCGTAAGAAATGTAAAAGGAAATTAAAAGTTAATGCAAGCGTGGTAGTGATATTATCATAGTAATGACATTAAAGGCACTTGATTCTCAGAATTAGCCTAACTAGCATGGTTCTTAAACATGATCGCAATAAAATGTAACATTACGATTTCATAAAGAAATATTGCGTTTTACGCGCACATCCAAAATGCAGTCTATGTTATATGGCAGTATTAAGTCATTCTTTACAAATATCTCAACAAAAAATAGAGTATACCGTATATATATATATATATATTTAAATATTAGTTCCTTTAAATAATTATATAAAGCTAAAACGCGTTAGCTTTAGATCTCGTTATGTCATTGAGGTTTTCGTAATTCTAACTTTTGCCAAGTTTGAGACAAGATCGAGACCAAATCGCGCGCGACATTCGCAATTGTTTATGAATTATTCGAAAGCGCGTCATCGTGCAGTGACGATACGATTCTTTCTTAAAAATCTCACGTTATTTTTTTTTCGTTTCGAGACGCGTTATTTTCCAGCATAGGTCGGATTCTTGAAGGTGGAAGTCGCTTGTTTATAGATCGGATTCTCCCCCTATAAAGCGAGATAAAGAAAAATGTTAATGAAATAATTAGCATATAATAAATTCCATTCAAGATTTTGATTATTGAGCTTATTAAATTATCTTTTGATTATACTTTATTTCGAAAAATTAACTATTTGTCTTGGCACTCAAGATTTCTTTTTGTTTGCAAAAATTCAGACCGAAATTAATTAAAATCTCAATCACAGTTTATAATACAAGAAATATGAATCGTACCGTGTCCCACTTTGCCATCATCCTTTCCTTTTCGAATCGGGCAAATTCTCGTCTATCGTGTATAGTTGTCAATAGCTTCCACAGCAGAAGCAATGCAAGACCAATCAGAACCACTGCCGCGATTACGCCTAGCACGATGCCTAACATATAGACTTGCGGCGGGCACTCGCGCTCATTCTGAGCGCGTACCTGCAGGCAATTGGTCTCGTTGTAGTAGTAAACGAAATTGTACTTGCAATCGTCCTCATCCGTGCCGAAGCATGGTACTTCATCGTTGTCTACATCGACGATCACCGTCTCCACGCCCTCGGGCACGAATTCTTTGCAGTTCCTCGCGCATTCCTCCGGATCGCTATAGTTCCCGGTGCCGTACATTTGGCATTGTACGCAGGGTTTCAGCTCTTCGCAACGACTCGGGCAGGTCGGGCACTTGTTGCAATGCTTGCCGGAATATCGAATGTTGCCCTCTTCATGACAGATACACTCTCCGCAAATACAGTCGCCCTTTATAAAATAAAAAATAGGAGATGCATCTTGAAAAAAATTTTTTAGCTTTTCCAACTTATAACTACATAATTCTCGTCTCCAATTGTTAAAACAACTGTACGTGAACATGTATGTTTAAATTATTATATTTAAATGTACTATACTGTAAAATCATATCAGAGAAAAAAAAAGATTAAATGATAAACGTGACCTTTTTACTGTCGCACACTTACATGACCCGAGCAGAGAACACCGTTCGTAGTTCCCGGCGCGATGCAGGAATCATTGGAAGACCTGCAGTTGCAGGATGGGCCGGTCCAGCCAGAATTACAGATACATTGACCACATACGCAAGTGCCATGATCAGAGCAGAGCTTACCCTGATCACGATCGCAAGAAAAATTGTCGCACTCGCAAAAATCTCCCGATATTTTCTGTAAGAGTAAATAAATTCACAACGTAGCAAACATTCTCCGCACAAATAGCACTTATTTATATCTGTTTTATTTCCATTTTGTCTCACGTATTTTTAATTTTCATCTCTTCCTTTTTTAATATTTTCTTATAACTTTTTTTTATAGATCTTTCATTGAGTGCATTGTTATTTGAGATATTAATTAATAAAAAATAAATAAATTTTAAGATAATTATAGATGCGCAAGTTAAATGGGAAAAAAAGTTTGTCATACGAGAATTTATCGATGTGCTAAAAAATTTAAGAAATACCTCCTCTGGATTCTCCCGTTCATCGCACTCGCACTGGCCGCAGTCACACTGGCCGCGGCCAGAGCAGTCCACTAGGGAGATGTTGTCAGGACGGCATTGAAAGTGTTTCTCGAAACCGGTTAAATCCTGATGTGAATTACACTCGCACTCTTTGCCGAAGAATCCTTCGTAGCACTCGCAGATACCACATTTGAGCGTACCATTGCCATGGCATACGGGTGAAAATTCCTCGTACATATTGCCCTTATGCTCGCACTCGCAATCGCACAGCATTTCGAGATTCACCGTGAGAGTCTCGTTGATGCCGACCTAGAAAAGAGTAGCTCGATTAATATTTTATAATAAGAAATATAAAAATAAAAAATTTATCTAAATATAAAAGTAAAAAAAAACAAACAAACTGGTATATTTTCGACCAATCAGATAAATTTGCATAATGACGCGATTTACCGGATAAATGTCAAACTTCTGCTTCCACTCCGATCTGTTGGCCGGACAGCTGGTAACCTCGATCTCCGCGACAAAGTCTACCTTCGTGCCGACTTTCAATCCGTCGCACTTCGATGTCTCGACCTCCGGTCCGGTACCTAAGCAACTCGAGAAGTACTTGACCTTGACTGCGCTGCTGGCTGTATCTTTCATTTCCACCGAACTGGAGATAGCGTCGTATTGCTCGCGGATCAAGTCCACGACGTTGCTGGAGTCGTCTGAGAGTTTGCCGGCGTAGGAACCTTCCACGTGCTTTGTCAGTCTTTTGTAAACGTTGATCTGTTCCTCGGTGACCGCCCATATGACGTTTATCGCATTTTGCTTCACCTTCAGATTGATCTGCGAGATGCTCGGATAATCTTGCAGAGACGAATGAGTGTACGTACCACCGATGTCCAGGTGGCAGAAACCGTCATTCGGTTTGATGATACCGCCCAGCTTGCCATCGCCTGCATAGTGAAAGCCAGCGTCTGTTGAAAAGACCAACAGTCGACGCGCCTTTTCGCGCCAACCGATCTGATTCCGACAAACTATCGCCTGCATAACTGCATCGAAACCACCTTCTGGCGCGTCCAGATTGCCAGACACCGACGCGTTACTTACCAATCCCTGTAACGAAGAACGGTTTTTCTTTTTAGAAAAATTAATAAAGCCTTTTAGATTACAGAATGTGGGCTTTACAATCTCAATGTAACAGTAATAAAGTGTAAAATTAATATTGACTTGGAAATTTATTTTAGTTTGAAAATTAATTAGATTTATACTTGATCTGAATGTTGTTTATCAATGGATATTACTGTACCGCAAATTTGCTCGTGTCCTGAGAAAGTCTCATAATATTTCTGTACCCATAAGGCGCCGCGCAACCATCGCATGGTTCGATAAGACTAAGATTAAAAATAGAAAAAAATGAGTACTGGTGACAGCATGATTTAGTTTCTGTGACGAAAAATCTTGAAACTCACGATTTTGGCACCGTATTGACATAGGGCATCACGACTTTGTCGACGAAGCTACCGAAACCCAAACGGAAATTACTCGTAATCTTACTCATACTTTCGACTAATAATTGGCCCAAGTCAGACAGTTTCTTTTTGTCGTCCTCCATAGACTTGCTCAAGTCCATGAGATAATAGAGATCGACGGGATAATCTTCCGCTTGAGAATAAGCGAATTGCATTCTGAAAGCTTCATCTGAAACAAATGTACGTATTGATAAAATGAAAAATTCTCCATTTTAATGTTAACTTTAAACAACACAAATAGCTCACTTATTCTGAGCTTCAGATTGACTTCTTGCGGCCACATTTGTACAGCTTCTTGTCTTCTGCTTCCGCCCCACGTACTACCCTCCTTGTGAGAATATGAAGATGAACTGGAAGACGAAAAGTTGGAGTATGAGGTCTCGATGCTACCGTATCCCCCTCCTCCACCAGCAGCGTGACCACTCTTTGTCAATTCCCGATATCGCAGTTTGTTAAAGATGATATCTGGGTTCCACGTGAAATCGGAAGGACACGTCGCAGATATTTTGGTATTGATATTCGGAAGGAAGCACCTCTTTTCTTTGAAATTCTATGAAAACAAGCAACACTTAAAAATTTCGATCAATAACAAACGTTAAATTAATATGAAATATCACGTATCTGAAATTTTTCTCTTCTTTCCATCAATAAAAATTCTCGCTAAAAGGAAAAAAATGACAAGTTTTGATCAAACTTACTGGCGCTGCGCACCAAGCGCAGTGTGGAGTCTGTATGCATTCGTGACATGTTTGTTTACTGATACAAGGATTCATGCCAGTCAATCTCTCCGGAGGAGGATGATGTTGTGCAAACAAGACCATGAGGCTCGCCACTAGCACTCCCAACACAGGGATCCATCTTGAGCTGCCGAACATTCTGCAACATCGCCAGGTGAGCCATGAAATATCTTTTGATCTCGCAAAAAACATTGGCATAAACAATTAATTAAAGAAAAGCGAAAAAAGAAGGAAACATAAGATTGGACTAAGAAGAATCGCTGCACTGTTTAAAGAGAGAAAAGCAGTTGCAAGCGAAAGAGCCAAGAGAGAAGTACATGTCGGATGAAAGAATCTTTAGCAGTGATGAGGGGGTGGCGCGAGTCGGATTACGTACGATTTCGCTCCCATTTTCCGGGAGCCGTCTCACAACGCACGAGAAACGGGAGGATCGCGATCAGGATCGAATGATCGAACGATCGACCGGGGACTGCTCCGTGCGAACACCGCCGCTTATTCATACGACGGCGATGCCGTCATCTTTATATTTGCGGAGCATCATCATTCGGCGCGTGTGGAGACGATAAGCGGCGAGGGTTCGTGCAGTTCGAGAGAGAGAGAGAGAGAGAGAGAGAGAGAGAAAGAGAGAGAGAGATGCCTTACTTACTTATTTATTTGCGAGACGAAGCGTCTTTCCTCCTTCGTTGTTCTTCCTCTCTCGTATATTATTTTACAGCATCACAAGCGTAATGTTTGGTTGACGTTTCCCTCGTCGTCACACGGGATCACCATAAATGGCAATCCATCAAACGAACGCACCGACGCGCACGCACCACTCCGTAGGGAGCAGTAGGGAGTGTTCGCCAGTGCTCGCCTCTCTCGTTTCTCTCTCGCCACGCATTTTGGTTCGCCCGCTGCGCGAGTGCGGCCAAGTTGACGCGCCTCACGGATTGGTCTGCCGATCGTTGCGCGAGAGCGACGTATTCGGCTTCGTTGTGAACGCGCCACGAACAAAATAATTAGGATCTTACACTTTTTGTTCTCACGTTGGCAACGTCAAAGCGATTTAAGATAAGAAAGAAACGTTAAAAACGCTGTTTGAAATGATGAAACAATTCGATTTATGGTTATTACATATATCTTTAAAAGTAGATTTCGAAACGGTAGCAAATCTAATTAAATTCCGCTTGTTCAACCTTTATTTTCCTATTACTTTACTACGACAGGAGGTACCATATCGCGCACATTATCGTATTAACAAAGCTTTCGCAACTTATAGATTGCTTCTAATGCATAAAAATCTGCCGCCTAATTAATTATTACGTTCACAGCAACCTTCTGTACACATACTACCGATATAAAATAAAACGCACTGTTCAGTATTTCCGACAGCAGCAATTTTAATTATATAAATTCCGCTCAGTTAAGATTTATTTTCTTATTATATTTTACTATTAAGGACGTCAAAAACATAAATCGTATTGTTTTAAATATGTGAACAAAATTTGATTCGAACGTAACGCGATAGATCGCAGCAGAAAAATCTTGGATCGCGATATCTCGAAATACCTAAGTCGACCAAACTCTGATTAATTTGTGTTCATTTTTACCAATTGATTCAAATGTATATATTCAAGTACGATTAATTAAAGTGATGAAAAAATCGTAAAATAGGCCGCTAAAAAATTTGTGATACATACATCAAATGTAATATTTGGCATTTTTGCAGTTTTCAACGCTCGGCGGCGATAGGCTCGAGCCGCCTAAGCGCGCTGTGACGTCACGCACCATTTTTCTTTGGTAAAAGGATATGAGAGAACATCTTTAGAAAGAGCAAACCACAATGCTTCACAAGTTTCTGAAATTATATTGCTGTGGTTAATTCAAGGAGATATTGATAGCTCATGGAAGTTATTGAATCGCCAGAAGCAAGAAATCTATAAAAAATATTTTCATAATTTTTTAAATACATATATCATATAACTTAATTTTGATTTTTTATCTTTTAACTTACCTCAATGTCATGCATAATCTTTCACTTGCAGATATGGGTTTTCGACATAATGTTTGTTTTGAAATTAAAGGTGCTACTTTGCATAATAATTCTTCTAGTTGAGTTGCATTCATGCGAAAGTAATTTCTAAACGTACTTATTTGTTGTGTCATTGTAGGTAAAATTGCATTATAAAATCCACATCTATGTCTTATTTGGAATAACGGATTAACCCAAAAACGTTTTTTCTTGTAAGGTAGTTTCTTTTCTCCTTCTAAATAATAAAAAGCTGCCGCTAACGCTAGTTTTCTCCTCTTTTCCTTTATATTGTTTCCATTTATAATTTTTGCACACTCAATCATCCAATTATAATATTTTTTTGCTTGAGACATTTTGCTTATATTTATTTTATAAACGAAACTCTTTTAAATCGCATCGCTGGAATACTTTTCATCTTCAATAACTCGTCGCTAGCGACAATCCAGTCACGTGACTTTTTTATCGCTGAAAACGAGCGATGAGCGACACATGAAAAGGTACCCCTGGTGGAAATATTTTACTGAAATTATAATAAATCTCATCGAAATGTATCGAATTGCATATTGAAATCTGATATTAATTGACCCACTTTCAATACCATTTCATTAAGATTTCAAGAACAATTCAATAGAAGACATTAAGATTATAAAGATTTCAATAAAATTCAAAATGAAATTCAGTATACAATAAATTTGTAAAGTTCATAGTAATAATTGTACGCAAATACAAATTTTTCTGTAAAAATTTCAAATGTATGACATGCGTCATACCCTTTATTAC
>VBVR01001678.1:0-28121 GCA_011638315.1 Tetramorium parvispinum | reverse complement strand
ACTATATATATTGTATATAAAATTCATTTTAAAACTCGATTATATAATAACAATGAAAAACCATTTCGTCGCCGATCGGCATTATCATTACTTCGTGTTTACCGAAAATTCATATTCGCCTAAAAACCTGAGAGTAAATTTACCCAGAGAGTGCGTCGATGAAAATACAATATCGATTAAATGCAAGAGAAAATGCAGTTTACACGTAAAATGCATTTATTTCGTAATTTTCATAAACGATAATTCGCGTTTACTTGTACAACATGCGCAACGCATGTATCTATCGATCGCGTGTTATATGATGTGTTTCTCGTTTTAACAAGAGAAAAATATCAAATATTATCTACATTAATATTTTTTCGTAAGAGCGCAATAAAAGAACGTACAAAAAGAAAAATACATACTTCGAAAATGCACGATAGCTCAAATCCTGCGCAATAATAGATAGCAGAAAGGGAGAGCATCTTGCGCGTAAAATCTATATCTATATCTTGAAAATGTATATATGTATATCTGAAAAAATGTACGATCTAGAAGATTGTCAAGAGTTTTTATATTTCTCATGCCGTATTTCGAGGATAAAATAACATAATCTTTCCTGTTCGTTAAAGTGTAACATTTTGTTGCTGAAGTATATATTAGTTTTGCGATTTTCTATTCGTGCGATATCTATCTCTTGGAGGTTTCCACGCGCATATCGACAGTTTCAGTAAATAACGTGAATAGGATCTGCTTATGCTATCGAGGAAATTGAAAATTTTGAATATCATTGCTCAGCAGTATGCACATGTGTGGACATGTGTTTCCGTGTCTTGCTTCGTTCGCGCTTTAACTTCAAATTACACTTGGCGCACGTGAATTCTACTACGCGAATATAAATATTATTATTTTTTTGTTTCTAAATCTTATCTTAGTTGTAAACATCGACTCTTTCATTAATTAATTATATACTGATATATATTTATATAACATATAAGATCTATTTTATTAAGTAAATTTAAAAAATATAATTTTGTCTTTTAAACGTGAAAAATTAGGAAAAAATATTATATTTTATGTTAGTTATTATAAATTTTGCTTTTTATCTTATAGCTGCAGCGCGAATCAGATATCACTGTATAAGTGTTATATTGATGTAATGTTTTATTCCATAACATCTCTTTGACAATTTTTTATCTAAAAGATGCACATGTATATTAAATCATGTATAATTTTGTATATCATATCATATATAATTTTGTCAGCTAAATGCATCTGAGAAGGGTAGACGGTTCATGCATCTATTACAAATATGCATGTTTTACTATTGTTTTACATGTTGTGCAATAAAATATGCATATTTTTTTCGAGATTTAAATCCATGCAAATAGTAATTCATGAAAGTGTTTTTTACACAATTTTTATATGTATAACATTATCTACGTCATTAAATGTCTAGCATATTGAAACGACAGAGAAACATTTTAATCATACGATCAATAATACAATAATAATTTTCTTTCAATTATCGTCTAAGCAATTTATAAACACGAAACCATCTCCGGTTAGAAAGGGCGATGTTTCTCGAACACAGCCCGGATATTTAGCATTTATATACGTGACGTAACCGCGTTACTAGGCTATACGGTGCACTGCCTGATCGATAAGCGTACATCCCCGAAGAGGAGGAAGAGAAGGATGGGTCCAAGGTGCGCGAGAGATTTTTTGTCGCAATCCGCGACAGTTTGATAGCCGTTCGCTCACGCTCGCATTCATAGATACGGCATAGAGAAAGGAACATTTCGTTGTGTACATAGCGTTCTGCCTGGGGATTTATTGTCGATTTCGTAGAGCGTGTCGTGCAATCAGCTCGTCGAGAAAATTTCGACCGATCGGACGAACACGCCGAGCTGTCGATAAGCCGCGCAATGCACCGTTAATCTGCATGCGCGCGCGTGATTCAACGCGTGCGTACCGCTCGCTTGAATCTGCTTCTAGAGACTCGCTCGAAGGCAGTATAACAATGCAGCCAGGTCGAATAGTATTTACTTTCCCTTGTAATTTTGAGAAAATGGAAAAATTTACTTGATTTTTTTAACATTTTTAATACCTTTGTATTTGAGAAGACTAAGTATGTATAAAGGTCAAAAATCCATTTCTTCCATTTCCGGAAAAATGTTTAAAAAGTTATAAATACGGAAATAAATAATATGTTTTTTATTTATGTTTTTTTTATTTTTTTTTTCATTAAAAAATATATTATTTATGATTGCAATAATTATTTATTGCTGTTTTATTAATTATATTGCTTCAATTAATTATATTTGGAAACTTTAAAATTGTATCTTTAATAATGAAAAGTACACGGGAAAAATTATGGATATTGTATGAAAAATATGGAGAAGGATATTATGGAAACACGATAAATTCTTTGACGAATTTTGGTCTAATTATCATGATAATTGAACTTAATTTCGTAACTTTATTCGTTTTAATTTTGCAACTTCAATTATATACTTCTAATTGCTCTAATCATTTATTATCTCGCGGCAAAATAGATTTTTATTAACATTTTTCGTTTGATAATCATGACGAGATCTTTCATCGATACGTTCATCACAAATGATTGACAATCGAGATTTGTAATATTATTTACATTACGATGATACTTCGGGATAATTCTGTTGACGCAATCTCGAAGGAATCGCTTCACAAGTCCACGATTAAATCTCGCGACCTTGTCAGCAGGGCTCCACGTTGCTGACATAACGACATATGCTCTCAATGATAGTCAGGAACGTCGTTGTGACTTAATAGCATCGACCACTGGCATGGAAACGAACGTGTCAAGCATCCATGAGATCACTGCCGTATTCATCCATATATATATTTTCGCGTATGAAAAATAAACGGTTCCAATTTCTGCCTTGAATCATATTCCCATAAAGGCGATGCATATGAATCCACGATTTATATGAAAATTATTTGTTCGTTTTAATCATTTTTTTTTCTTAGATACAAAAATACAAAATCTATATTAATGTAAAATGTAAAATTTAATATATTTAAATATTGGGAATTGATATTATATTCTGTAAAATTAAATAGAATTTCAAATTTTCATATATCATATATTGTCATAATTAAATCTTCGATTAAAACCTTAAGTACACTTGATTTTTTTAATACCATATATTTTTCTTTTGATATTTTTGAATTTTAATTTATTACATAATTTATACAAAAAAGTAAATAGTGGATGAAATTGGTCTCGTGAAATCTAATGATGATTCTTTGTGAAATTGCAATTGCTGCAAGTGGTCACATACGACGTTGCAGCATGTGACATTATTTGTCGCCTTAGGCGAAGCGCCACTCTATTGTAATTATACATTTGTAATTATAGAATCTCACTCATGCGAGAATGAGGGGAGTAGGGTCGGAAATACGTGCGTGATAACGTGACGTATCGATAATATTTCAATAAACAAATTCCTTTTTACGGATTGAAGAAACGATAAGGAGCAACAGCCTCGTGTGGAATCTTTTCTATTTTACTGTCTCTGATTAACGATAATTTACGATAATTGCATGTCGTAAATATAATGTCGGTAGGATCAGTCGAGACGGAAGTTAGTTTGTATCGAGAGTAAGATAGCGAGTAATTACCGACTGTTAAATTAAGTAATTATTATAGACCTTGCATATAACTGAAAATTTTTCTTCTAGGAAATTTATTAACTTTTTCAATAAATTTTTTCTTAGATATTCATAATTTAAAATTAAAATAAACTTTTAATATTGATTTTAAAAGTGGTTTTTATATTATAATGAAATTTAACAATTGCGACTTGATTTAATTTCAACGCTCTGATCCGCTGATTTCAATTTCAGTTTTTTTTTAAATATTTCAAGTATTTATCACAAGAATATAGATCATTGTTAAATATCGGGCTAATCGCATTATTTCTCATGTATTGTGCTATCTATGAAACATAATTTTATAGGAAAAAAATATATTTTTCCGATTATTATAACATTGAATTATATGATTCATCAATTAAATGGAAGAACAAGGTATAAAATTGGATTAAGTATGTTAGTTCCTTTCACAGTGCACTTTTTATCACGCTTTATCATGTGCGTCGGATAACCCTGAAGAAAATAAGTATCAGTTCATTCTTAATTTATGTTGAGGTCTTGCGCAAATTGTGCAACAAAAACCGTGTAAATCTTTGAAAATATTTGAAAAATCTTTTAATTGATTATCCAATTAAGCAACTGTTTGGTTAAGCAATAAATATTGATAATTATGTCAGCAAGACTATGGTGGATAACGAAATTCCGTAGTATCTGTTAATTAATAGTTATTAAATTTGCATAATGCTATAATAGGATTTTCAATTGATCTCTATTTACGATAACGTAATTAAAGTAGCCCGTATAAATGCACGATTATCGACGAGACCACATTTAATTATATGCAATCATGTGGGACTTGTATAATCAGAGATTATTAGATCTTTCCAGAATAAAGTCAACAGTCGCGTATGTTATCATTGTCATATGTTAAGCTTGTCGCATTAAAGAAAAATATAACAAGAAGAGATTATAAATAGAAATTAAATTTTTTATATCGTTTGTTAGTCTAAAGAAAATTGAATGTAGCTTGTGTATAATTATTTCGAAATAACATTTTATATTTCTTTTTAATCAAACAATTGTACGTAAAGTTTATTTTAATTCAGCGTACTTCAACGTACGTTGTCGTGATTGTGTTAGAGAATTCGTACTTACCTGCTCGTCAAGTTCACCACTAACTGACTCTCGCTACAAGTTCGCTGCTAACAAGTCTCATCCGTGAACACGCAACGTGCAGTTTGTTCTTTCTCTCGGTCACGCTCATTTACGGCACATCCCAGTAGCTAGACGTGCCCTTTTCCCGTCAAATTAAGACACGATGCTCCGAATTCCGAAATTCACTCTCTCTCTGGAAATTTTGTATTGATATCGGCGGCACTGAACACCAAGTCTACTCGACTCCAAGGTGGTCCCCGCCGCTCAGTCTTAACGGCAATCCAATTTGCAACGATCAATGCTACTGCAGCTGGAAGCGCGTCGACCAGTCGCGTCGAAGAATCTCGCAATCTTCCTCGGAGCGGCGAGTTCCGGTCGATCTGTTTCCGGGGAAGTTAACCGATTGAATGGTCCCGACGTGAACGATCGACCTCACACAGTTAAAGTGTGGCAATATGGCGAACGAAATGTTTGCTTAGTGAAGTGTCGATATCGTTCTTGATGTTTGCGCGAAACCTAGAGTTTCGTTATTTCGAATACTTTATCAGTTCATCGAATCGAGGTCGAATAGAACGAAGAAGAAACTTAGGCAGCATAGTAAATTAATCGCGATCAAACTATACCCCCTCGAGATTTCAATCCCTTCGAAGAAGGGAGAAATCTTTCACCATCTTTTCGCGAGAAAAATACGAGTTAAGGCAAGCGATCGTTGATCATCAGTTGATCGGGAAACTTTCCGATGTCATTTGTTGGAAACTTTCGCGCCGCGTCTTTAATCGCGCTCCACGGATACGATACTCACGATGCTCAAGTGTGAAAAATGCGTTCGCCACTCCTGGTCGATCGCGGCCACACGTTTTTCACTGTCGTCGGCCGAGGTGTCACTGCTTCGACGTGCATCCTCGCGATTTATAAAGCCTCACGTCTCTCGTCTCCGATGGCTCTTTGCACGCCGCGTGTGTGTCTGTCCGTCAGGCCGTCGTTATTATTCCCCTGCCAAGTGGCCGCTTCTCCCTCCACGCAAATGCGAGCCGTTACCACCCACCGTCACGCCGCTTGTGTAAAGTCTAAAGCCTAAAGTCTAAAGCCGGAATCCACCCAACATTCTGCAACTTACTTTAGTTTACGTATTTTTTTCTGTATGAACCGAAAAGAACAAGAATGTAAATCTGAAAATTAATTATTTTATAAAATTATGAATATATCGCAGACATCTTATTTACCGAATATAAATATGATTAAACAATGAAGAAACTTATAGATTATTCATAAAATAAATTTCTTTGGCATTTACTTAAAATTATTTTTTCATCAATTTATCTTTATTATTATATACAAAGAATTAGTTTATTCCAAATATGTAAGTAAAATCACAAAATTATATTCGAAAAAATGAATGTTGTTGAAAAATAAATCAAGAATTTTGTTTTGTATAATTTAGGTATGAGTTTATGTAATCTATGAAATGATTGACGCACTATTAGAACTATGGACATTCATTTTAGAAATCGATGCCTCTGACACTGGTTAACCTTAATTGAAGTTAACTGAATTCATTCTCTCTAGATGATCGCATCATGACACGAATAGAAAGATATGGTACACTGAGATTATAGTTAATGAACGTCGACAATAAAGAAGCCGATGTGTCATATGTATATAGAATATTGACGCGAAGAAGGAGAAAATACATAGTATTTAAACTTTTCTATTTATAATCTTTTAATTTATGTTTATAAATTTAATGAACAGTGAATTTAAAACGTAATATTTAAATTTGAAATTATAAAACATATCTGACAGAAAATTCTACTGTAATAATTTTTTATTGTCTTCCTTTTCTCGAATTAATTTCTCTTATTATGTATATATTAATATTTTTATAGTCAATTATCACTAAGTTTATGTATTGTAATTAATTTCATGTATAAAAATATATACATGGACAATAAGCGTTTCCGTATTTGTATGCTTATAAGCGGAAAATCTAGAAATAGGAAATCCTCTTAAAACGAAGTCAATGTGCATTGTTTGGATTATCTTTGCACGCCAAAGACTAGCAAGAGATTTTTCTCATGAACTTAGAAGCTTCTTATCTCAACCGTGAGAAAAAATGATGACAAAAGTTTCAAACAAGATGGTTTGTTTTAACTTCTTCTTACAATCTCGTTAACGTATAAACTAACGCGCCTAGTGACCTAATTTTGCGATAAAATTTTTACTAAGATAAAAAAGTTTATTTATCTTAACAAATTTTTTTGTATAGCTTAATAATTTATTTTCATTATTTTAGCTATTTATTTGTTCCAATAATTTATTTATTCGTAAACGAAAATATTGGCTTATTTTTAGGAAGGTTTAATTAAGAATATATGGGATGTAATTACAAATTTGGTGATTTAATTTTAATTAACTTTATGACACTTCGAGTGTTTAAATTTTTTTACTGTTAAATTTAATGCAAACAGTTATTAATTTCGCTTTATCACACTCCACTGTTAATAAATTTAATTCCTTTGGACTAGTCATAATCAGTTAATTCGCTCCACACAAATACGGTCCACCCTTTATTCAGCTGCTATTCAACATTTACTTTAAACGGGTTCTTCTCGAGCAAATATAGGACCCAGGACCAGACGATTACATATTTTCCTCTAAATGTGCAGCGAGGATATAACTCATAATTAACTTTTTAAGAAGATAATCTAATTTTTATTGCACGTTGTCAGAATTAGGTATAAATGTTTAAAAATGCTTATCTCTCTGCTCTGGATAGAAGAAATTTGTTGCTGCTTCCTCTCGTGCGTCATTGTGCGTGGGAAATCCTAATAACTGAACAGTCTACACTAACAATCTACCAAATGCCTGCCATAACTTTACATTATGTTATGTGCAAACATATACCATGTGCGGTTTATGTTCAAAATATTTTAATTGACATCGTAAAATTATGTGGGATGTCGGGTTGCATTCGGGGAAAATGCTCTTTTTGATTTGACAACACTTTATTCTACAATAATTGCAAAAGATATTCCCGGGAGCCTACAATAATTCTTTTCGAAAGCTTTTAGCGCCCCAAACCTTTTTGCTTAGCCATTAGCGGAACTTTGCCCTTTTCCTGTCTCAGGCGATTCCTCTTTTTCCCCAAATATGACGTGGTCCAATGAGCTGATAACGCTCAAAAGGGACATCCGTGTCGATCACGTGCTCGCAAGGGAAACGATCAACTGTCGCGCAAAAATAAACACCTCGCACCCTTCTCGAAAGCACAGCAATTACACGCGTGCTCGAAAAGATAAAAGATTGCCGAAGAGACAAACATGACAATTTCGTGTGACAAAGGAAAATCTTTTCCTACAATTATAGTCGTTGAATCTTGTTTCTTTTTTGAAAAAAGTTTAAGTATTAAATTTATTGCTGCAACAATTTGTATTCGGACTCAATTCAAGGCAAAGCAAAAAAATCTTGTAATTAAAAACTGTCGATAAAATGTTAGTATCTTATAACTATACCGTAAAAGGATTATTTATCAATAATTAAACGAAACGATACTTAGGTACTAGTCGTAAGTTGAAACCAGTCTCACTCTATTAAAGGAATACTAAATCATAGATAGAACCGAAATCGCGAGGCAGCCCAAAAATCCGATAACTCAATCCACAAAATTGGTAAAGGGGATGATTCGTTACGAGTAAGATGTAATTAAAGATGAGAGAGTGGTCAGAGGCACAAGAGAATTAAACCGATTCTAACATTTAAATAAAATTATTAAAATAATAAGATTAAAATTGAGAGTATCACTCAAACTTACTTTCGTATGACCGAGGACAATCACGTTGCACAATAACAATAAACGAATATTAATGACAAATACCAATAACTATAGAATCTTGCAGTAACTAAATGGTAAACGAAATTTTAAATGATTTTAAATAACTTTAATTAAAATGATTTTAAATGACAGCACGTATAATTCAAGCATGTAGTATTCATACCTCAATAATACACGAGATAAAAATATCTCATATGTTTCGATAAACTAGAACGTAAAATGACTGTACTGTGATATCAATGACCGCGGAAAGAGAGAGGCGGACTCGAAATTCATTGGTACGATTGAACGGGACAACATAGTCACTAATCTTATTAAATCTTGAAATCTAGACGATTCTACTTGTGAGATCTCCCACTAATGGTTAATGTGAAGTAGCGTCTTTTCCTTCGCTGTTCTCAACATGCTCCGCTCGTACCTCGATGCTCGTCCGCATCTAGATTGCTGCAAGATAATTAATGTAACAGCAACAGTATCTATTTGAGTTAAATGCGGATGAAATTGGAAAAAGATACGATACAACCTACGCGTTTTATTAAAACCTGTTCATTCCGTTGGCGGTTGCAATTTCCTTCACTGATATACTCCACTGATTGGAAATGATATCACCGGTTGTTAGCTTACAGTAATCGTCAATGCTTGCTAATTGCGCTATTAAAAAGGGGGAAAAAAATAATTGCGCAAAAGAATCAGATTGCAGAACGCACTTTTCCGAGACGGAAAGCTGCAGGATCCGATTTTCATCTTCGCAGTTGAGTCTTGCGACTTTTGTAACGGACAATTGAAAGGCATCGTCTAACGTAACATTCTTTTTACTTTTATTTCAGTTTTAACCGCGCGCGTGTGGGTGTTATATCTTACATTTATATTTGAAATGTAAATCTTATTCCCTCTGCAGCCGTTGTGCGCGTTGTTGCAGCGTCTACTTTTGCACGTTCTGCCAGTAATTATCGTCGCGTGACTTCTTTTTCGCTCCGCTTTTATGACATCTTCTCTTTTGCGACGAGGAAGCTCGTCGTATTCGTTATCGCTCTTCCGTCTTTTCCGGGCCGAGGTTTGCTACGATTCTCTGTTTCGCGATGGCGAGACAGTTTCGGAGCACGAAAAGATAATGTTTCGGTGGGTGCGTATATGCGGCCCGACGCGCTGCAACGCGAACAATGACGCGATAATGTGTCCAGATATCGCCGACTGAATTCGCGCGCGCACGCTCTAACGTCGTTCCTAGATGCAGAGACGGAACGTTAACGTAACGCGAGCACGTCGACACGTTAAATTTGCACGTGAGAATACATCTGTTCGTACATACGCTTGTATGTGTACGTTAACGATCGCGCCAAGTCCGTTGATGAAAATGAGTATGCGCGAGCGTCGGTTTGCGCGGAAACCACACGGTAAATTAATTAATTAAACCGTTTGTTAACGGAATAATTAATAGGTTATTTAGCGACGTTAGCGAACAACGCAATACCAACACAAGTCCGTTGTTTATTACTTAGTTAACCAAGAAAATTCGCGATATTATGTACTGCATATTTACAGAAATTGCAAATTCTTGTGACATCGTACAATATTTGTACTGTAATACGTTGCCGAAATACTCTGCATATTATAAATACTTTACTAATCAATTAATCTAAACTGACCCCATGCATGGAGAAAAATGTTTTGCATTATGAACCAAAAGTTTTGTTGATATGTACCCAAGAAAATTATTTAGTTGCTGTAAAGAAATATGTTATTTGCTTATATTTTGTTAAATTGTTTTGGTTTAGAGCACAAAACAGAACTATTTAGAGAACAAAACTGTTTTGTTCTCTAAATCAAAACGATTTAACAAGATATAAGCAAATAACATATTTGTTTATAGCAACTGAACAATTTTCTTGGATATATATCAACAAAACTTTTGGTTCATAATACAAAACATTTTTCTCAGTGTGAGCTTCCATAAATCAGTCTTATGTTTTATTTAGCACTTTATTGATAATAAATTGAATTCTTTTTTAATTTGTCGCGCTGATAATTTGTTTTAATTAAAAATTATGTAATTCTACTTATTAAGAATTGACGCGATCAAAGTTCATAGCCTGTACCATGCGTGATTCATGATGTCTCTTATGAATTCATCACTCATGGGGAAAAACGGCCAATGCAATTTTCTTCTTCCGCCTATTCTAAATAATCTCGTTAACTCGTCGAACTTCGAATTAATTCTGCGAATCGCGGGTGCGAATCGGCCGCGATCGAATTAATCTTCACCAGCGAAGGAAAATAACGAGTTCGGTATTGTTGCGGTCGCCGTTGCATCTGGCCTGTCGATACGCGAGAGAGCTGCGGCGGACGTTTACACGTCCGCCTTTTTATTTTCAATCTAGGAAGCGAATTGCAACCACACCAGATTTTCGCTCTTCTTGCGTATTAATGTGACAAACACCGATCGTAAATCAATCCCAAAGTTTTCAAATTTGGACGTTTTCAATTTATCTCTCAGTTTCCTGCATAGCATATAGATTTGCCGAGTCAACAGATAATGTATGAAATTAATAATATTGAATTTCGCGTTACGTAAAATATAAACGATTGCTTATAAAATGGAAGCTCGCGTGCACAGAATTTCATTAAAAGTCAAGAATATAGTATATATTGTGTATATTAAATTCTTCAAAAATCTAGATTTATTCAATTCATTTTTGTTTATATTCAATATCAGAATTATTGTCAATCTACGATGCTATCTATCGATAGTGGATGTTGCGGATATCAAGAATAAAACAATGGATCAATAAAGGATTAGCAACGGCATTAGAGGATTAAAACTAAATTCGCATTTTGAAATATACGTTCCACAATAGCGACTATATTTTTATTTATAAAATCTTGATTAGTTCGCAATTTTGTAATTTTCCTTCTAGCGTATCGCTAACATTCTATCGTTTATTAATTCGGACATCTTTTATCGCGGGAACGTTCGGAGCGTTACACACATATACAAATATACATGATACAGTTGATACGACACGTATGTATGCTCGGGTAAAAGGCCGAAAAGAAAAGGACGAAAATACAGAAAAATCAAATATACAAGATTAAATCTAAATGTTTTCGTTTTTAAATTAAGATTTTAGATTTTAAAATAGATTAGATTAAAATTTTTACATAAAATATATTACTTCATTAATTTAAAGAAATAATAATATCTGTGGATAATCTTTTTTCTTACTTGAAAATCACTTTTTACTAGATATAAGTAAGATATAATTAATAAAAAATTTACGCTGAATACCTTAAATAGTCCTGTAGATGAATGATGTATATAAAATGTTTAATGTATAGCTTTGATCTTGATAGATCAACGTATCGAATAAGCCAGCTAAATTTGAAAGCCATTGATTATTTATGAATTTACATCGTGTAATCCTGACCTCGGTTTGCAATTGCGAAGATTAAGTTCAATGCTACGCTATACAAATAAATGGGTGACGAAAGAGCTCGGAATGATAGAGACTCGATTGATATGCATCGCGCATTAAATAATAGAAATGATCACAAGAAAAAAATTCTTATTTTACCGAAGTCTTAACGAAAGACTATGTTTGTCAATAATTCTGTAATTGATCGTGATTGCACTTCAAAATATGTATCGATTACTATTGTACTATATTGCAATGGATTTGAAGGTTTATAGATTTTTAAAAAAGCGTTTTAAAAATATGAGGAATCGTTAGATATTGTATTATTTATAAATTTTGTTGGAAATTTATGTTATTTGATTGCTGAAGAAGAAAATTTGTAAAAATTAATTAAAGAATATAAAGGGTGAAAAAAAAATTAAAATAGAAAGTGAAATTAATTTAAAGTAGAAGTTGTATTTCTGTAAATGTATTTCATTAAAATCTAGAATTATGTATATACATATATAGGAATAAAGCTATCACATTTTCAACACATTTACAAGTGCATGGAATCGATTTGTCTTTGCTATTAACAACGTAGCGCATGATTCTAAAGCAGGAGCTTGTACTTGCGCGAATTCTCGTTGCAGTCACAAAATGCACCGACCCGAAACGCTACGGCACGAAAGCAATCCACGGAATTTAATTAAACCCCGTGCTTTTTTTCGACTACGCGCATCCGTCTACGTGCCGACTAAAGTGGATATATACCACGAAGATTTCTAGCCTCAAAGGCATGATGAACTTAGCTTCAGAAAACGGGAACTTTAAATGGGATAAACCTAATAATGGACCTTACTTAATTAAATCGTGCTTCTTAATTATGCATTCTTGATGACTGTGAAAATCAAGTATCGCTATATATTGAGAAATGATCACGAAGATATTTATTTGAACATTACGAACTCTGTTCATTAATGAAATAATAATAATATAAATTTTACATTATAGTCAATAATTTAATGATAAATTGATGCATAAAAAATAAAATAATGTTACAATTACTTTGTATTAAAAATATGTATATGTATGTATATAATTAATTATTAACAATTCTGCTGCCATTATTTATTATAATTAAATATTCATAATTATGTTATCATAATTTATCTATAAATATTTATTACAACTAAATAATTAAACAATGATTGAAATTATCGAATTACTTAATTCAAAAACATTTAATTTGTTCTTTACATTTTACTAATTAATTTATTCTTAATTTAATTAATTTATTTATTCTTAAAGGATGCAGTGAGATTTTTTTAAATGGTATAAATAAAATGTATATTATGACATTAAATTTTTTTATTGACGTAATGCCGTTTAAATATACTTTTATAGAAACTTGTGATAGTAATTTACAAGATCCGGCCATTGTAAAATGTAAATCAATAGATTGATGATGTTTAGGTTTGATCAGGGTTTTTTCCATGATGTCACTTTTCTGAGTAATAATAAAATCATCAAATCATTCTTTTACGGCCAAATGGAAGAGAAATATATATGCGAATACACATAAATTTTAATATACTTTTAAACAGTATCATAATTTAGATCAAATGCTAATTGCGTTAGTTCTGATAATTCTATTTTTATTTTATAAAAAGATAATTTTACTCAATGAGGATTTAATTAAGTTTAGTGATTCAGGATGTGAGAAAAGAGATTGTACTTGAATGCCCGAAAATAGATAAATGAATCTTAAAATGGACGAACTGGATTTTATTTTACATTCGTCTAAGTCTCATTTCTTTCATGGAATGTATATGGTTTAATCTTTTTTTTTTTTTCAAGAAAATTATGAAATCATTTTAGCATCTCGAACAACAGAGAATCGATTCGAACTTCCACTAGTCATCCTATTTCCTTGAAGCTAAACAAAATGCAAATCATGGTCTTCGAGAGTCAGTTAATCTTCTGATTTTTTATTCCTTCTTGTCTTCCATATTCCTTCCTCTCAGATTCCTTCGTTTAAATTAAGATAAGAAAAATCTATGTGGGTTTTACAACTGACACATCATTATGTGACTAAGGACGATGAAGAATTGACAAGACAAGAATTGACTTATCATTTAGTTAAGATTTATCATTTAATTTTTCTGCTATAATAAAGATTGAAATAAATTGCTTAAAAAGATAAACACATAATATAAATTAGTTGGACTTTTTATTTTTCATACTTAATTTAATTACGTTTATGATGTATAAATAAGTACTCAAGTTGGGCAAATTTTCGAGATATTTATATTTTTTTCATATACAAACACACATACGCACACAGGCATAGATTATAATTATGCTTTCAGAAATTACGGCACGCGTGTTATGAATCGCTAGTGTTAACTAAAATTATCGCGATATACCCTCGCGAGGCAAACCTCGCACGACTTTGTGGATAAGTCTGATGAAATATTTTGCAGTATAATTAGACGGTAAATTCTGTTGTATTGTACGCGGTCTTTACAGATTCCATCGGACACGTTTACCACAATCACCGATGTAAACTTGGCGAAACGCTCCATTGTTCCATGCGAACGAATGAAATACTCGCGTTTGCTTCCACTTTATGGTATACTTTAAATAGCATTCAAAGTTGCTCCGTTTACATGCTAACATTTTTATACATCTCTCCGGTACGTTTAACTCATCCTGTTTTGTTACGTCAAAGCAATTTTTAATTAAACCAGTGATTTCAACAAAACTATGTTTTAACATCGTAATTACCATGTCCGGCTTAGCAAAGAAGTTATTTTCTCTACGGTTTTGTGTGAACGTGAATATCCCTGTGCGCGATAAATTACCATAATTTTTACGGTTGCTAGAGACTGCGTATGTTCTCATAAAGCGGCGCAAAGCGGCGATAAATATGAAAAAAAACCATTTTCTTTTCTACTCTCTTTCTCGACTACATACAGAAAGAACCATTTTACTGAAATATTTAAAATTTAGCTAACCATAGATCTGGAAATAACCATGTTGGACTTTGTAAATAATTATATTGAATGTTCTAGCTAGTACGAGAATGTCCAAACTTTTTGCAGCATTATTATTATGCTTGAGTATTCTACATAATTATTTTGAAGGCCTAACATAATTATTTATATCTATATCTAATTTAATTTTTATGTTGCAGCAAAACCGTTCTTTCCATGCACGTAGAGTGCGTAGTTGATCTAGATCGACTTTTTTTGTAATAATGTCGCTAGTTAACTTGTAAGAATGGGACCTTGAGAAAAGGCAAAAACTGAACTCAGAACGTTGCAGTGATAAGCGAGAAAATGGCGAGCGTACGAAACAGGTTCTCGATGATGATTGGATACAAGTATACGGAAACTACAATAGAGCTTTGTATTTCCTTCATGCAATAATTTACGATCGTAATTACGTAATAAAATGTTGAGCTACAGCGAGGAATGTAAATAGTTGATTGACGGTTCAGATAATCCTTCATGCGTTTAATTCATTCAAAGATAAAATCAAATACGTAAAAAAACATGATATAAAACAAGAATGTTCTGTATGTATAAAATAAAAGGAATAAGGTTTTATATAAGAGATGAGAGAAATAAGACGAAATCACATATTATCATAGAAATCAGGCGTCGCGCCTTGAAAACACAGAACAATTCTCATCTCGTAAATTAAATTCGCATAATTGAGTTACTCGATCTTCGGCTCTTTTATTCTTCTTGCTTTGCTACTTTCTCTTCCATTTCGCTCCGTTTCCCTCCCCAAAGAACCGAAGGATTCGCGCCAGTCACAGGATGCACAGGAAGGAGCCGGCGGGATGCGAAATCCCGTTGCCTGTTTCGATTCTAATTACAATAAAGCCAACTTTAATTGCACGACAGGATTCGCGAAACGCAATAAGAACGCCTTTTTGTATCCCTAATAGACAGAATATAAAAAAAACGTCTCTATCCGCCTATTCTCTCCTGAATATTATAGTTTCTTCCGTCGGGATGTAACGCGCGAAACGAACTGCGTTTTGCGGCACGCCGTGATTCATCATCAGTGGCGATGCAAATGTTTGAGCAACCCATTATCTCGAGAGACCACCGGTTCGCTACCTTTTTTTTACGCGAGCCTCGCCTTTTTATCTCTCTTCTCACTTTTCTTTCACCCTCATCTCTTTCCGGCCTCCGTATTTTATTCACCGCGAATTTGTGACCAACGAGAACTCGCAGGAATCGTAAATCATGAATATTGGACGGTGTCGATTCTTCTGCTTTTTTTCGCTGGGATCGCCATTAATGGGGATACTTGATATATATACGCCATTCTACACGATATCGCAAGGGGTTTGGATCGTTTTCACGCCTCATTATCGCCGACTTTGTGCACGTGCACTTCGGCATGTCGCGTTATGATAACCGACAAGCTTTAAATGACGATTTTTTGTGACTATAGCTGTTTAAGTGTCCGAGACTTTCATGAGATAAGTTTGAAATAAAATTTCGCCATGCCATTGAAATTTTTTGATGAAGAAAACGAAAGCTATAAGACATTATAGATAAATCTTAGAATTTAGATAAAAAAGGATTATAATAAAAAATCTAATTTTTTTGAAAGAAAAATAAAGAATTTTTTTCTTCATTCTATTGCTAGTTAATCTATATAATTGCACACTGCTTATAATGAATGTACGAGTTAAGTATTCATCTAAAAATAAAAAATAATAGTCTATGAGTCTTAATTGCTAATCAAAAAGATTTAATATTAAAATAAGACATGGAGAAGGATATACTTGCAATTAAAACCATGGTGACTCAACAATGACGGAATCATATGCAGAAAACGCAATAAAGTTTTTCCGAAGATATCTAAAACTCGTCGAGGTAATCACTATTAATAATTGGCAAGGATCAGTCTTTGCAGTTTACGCATATGTAATATACTTTATATAGTAGTACATATGGGTGGAGCCCCGATACGGAATGTTTCATTGTTCATGCACAACTGCGCACGTCGTGGAACATTTTTACAACACAGAATAATTTCGCAATGATTGTCCATTCGTTCGCGACAGTCATCGATGCAGTCATCTGATGGCGCGTATTTAGATCGCACAATCGCTATTCTTCTTGATGAATAGAATACGTGTCCCAGAAAGTGGACATATGGAAATTTTAATTTGAAATCAATCAAAGCTGATAAGATTTTTTGGCGAGGCAGTAATATTTTTTTTTTTGTTATACATTGAAAGTCAATTTCTTGCAAATTAAATTTCAAAGTCGAGAATAAATCATGGGATATCGTTCATTTAATTCTAAGTATATCTTGTTTTATCAGAATTTTAGACCCTACTTGATGAAGTATTGAATGTTAAGATTATGAAAAATAATGCTTTCTTTTTGAGATTTTTACTGAAACGATGTATTTAATTCCTTTCTTAATAATAATCATTTTTTTAGTGAGCAGAAATATTTTTGTTGTGATTTATCTACAAATTTTATCTATCTAGATTATGCATTTGAACTAATCAAGCTTATTTAATGAGAAGACGTCAAGTACTTCTATGTATTAATTGAGTGTACGCGATTCAGTAGATAAAGCTAGAAAGTCAGATTGTTATTTGCGCAATAGCCGTGTGCAGAATTCCGGCTCGGTTTATCGTACGCCAGCACGATCGGAGCTTCACTTAGCGCCTTTCGGCAATAAATTCAATTGCTCTATGCACACAGGCAATGCGTAGTTGGCGATTTAATGGTTCGAAATAGAATACCACGCATATTCGCGCGAATATCTGTAATCGCGATCGCTTTTATAATAGTAGATCTATCTTCCAAAACTGCCAATTTGTTTTTAATAGTTTGTTTTATGCCAATATTTCTTCTGATTTTGCATAACATTTATTCTCGATATCTTTTAAGTAATTAATTTTTGATCAAATTCAATTCGATTTTATTAGGCATTTTTCCTTACGAAAGTTATGAAGAAATTTCACATTTTCAAAGTAATTTGGTCAATAACTGATGTAATAAGACGAAGATTTCAAATATCTCGAAAGCATCTCTTAATTATAATTTATAAATATATCGTTCATAGATTACTTGAATAATTTTCTTGTCTTATCTTAATTGAAGGTATTCCAAAATATAAAAAATATTCGAGTAATTGAACGATAAAAAAGATTATTAGATATTATTTCAGTAATTATCTTGCCTTTTTTAAATAAAAAATATTCAAACAATTAGAATGGTAATAAAATATAATATCTCTGAAAGTTACTTTTCATTAATTTAATTATTGTTATTATTTATTGTAACGTTTAATATGAATTGTCATGATTGACAATTTATTGCTTATAAAAATTGTCAAACAATTTCTCAAAATTGTCTTGTGTAAAAAAAAAGAATATTACATGACTTATTTTTCCAACATTGCTGATAAAAGTTCCGGCAAATTTGCAGCGTCGTGTTAGCAGGATTGAAACCGGGATCTCCAGTGAGAAGAAATTATAAATTCACGAGAAACTTTCATATTGAACGGATAGAAATTTTCTTCGGAAAGGATGTGCTGACAGCGTTATACGCATACCATCGCATCCTATGCGATGGTAGAGGTAATTCTGTCGATACTGCTTGTAAAAAAAATCACTTTTTCGTAAATATTGAATACCGATAATTGATCGTATGCCATTTATCATTGCTTACCAATTTGTTTCTCTTCAGTCCACATATTTCTTTTTAAATTATCATAGAAGTATCCGACGTTCATGGAAAAAGATTTTTATATATCATTTTATTTTTGTAGCATTTAACTAAAACTTGTAGCATTTAAAACGTAATCGTAAACTATTAAAATAAATTTATATAATATTACATTATACAATATGAAAAAGATATAAATTTCTAAATTTGCGGAGGTTTTCCTTCTACAAGACAGAAATTTAGAAAGAATGTTGACAGAATTATATCCGTATTACCGCATTCTATGAAAGAAATAATCTTACCTGTGTCTCATTCTGTTCGTCCCATATCTGTCTACAGTTATTACTTAGATCGTAACTATTACGCAAAGAAAATTGGGGCGTGTCCGGGTAATCTGGTTTTTTCACTGTGATATTATTCGACAAGAGAAAAATCAGTGTGCCAGGTATTTCGTCGAGTGGGCGGTGCACGTCGGTGTGGAATTATTCGATAGAAGAGACGCTCTTCGATATCTATCTCGCCATATAAGGATACAGTGCCGTCTTTCAACATGGAACGAAGTTCCAGATTGATGTTTTATCATTTGCTTCGTTTGTTATATCTTTGTTACGTAATTATATTACAATTCGAATATATCATCGGCTGACAGTACTGAATTTTTTATTTCCAGCTTGGCATGAATACAATATTGTTTTAATAGTATTTTACAATTAAATATACATATCTATAATTATAGAGTTCATATATTTAGAAATGCCTTGCTGGAAAAAGGGCAGAATAATATTTTGAAATACGCTATTCTTTGTCTTTCTTTATGCTTGAAATAAGGCATCTCTAGATTACAATCTTTGCACGTATAAAGAGGAATTCAGTATCTCGATGGCTTTAATTTTCGATACAACTCCATAAATATGGATCTGTCTCATATATGAATTCTCGCGTTTCTATCATCAGGAAACAATAGATTATTATTCATATTCATAGCTTCGAAATTTGAATTCACCGAAGTTATACTGTTATAAATTTCCGGGGCTTCGGGCATCATATTGCAAAGCACTCCGAGCATTAGGGTGCTCGAATAATTTCGTCGCCTCAGGGCCCTCGAGGCCAACGAGACGCGGCTGCGAGGACCGACTGAGGAGAAGTATCGGGCGAGGCGATGTATCAGACATCTCTCGTTTATCTACTTCCCGTGCAGAGCTCCACGTCCCGACACGTAGCCACTCGGAATCTGTCCGATAAATCCGTGACTCCCGCGGAACTTTCTTAACGACCGACCGGTCGCTATCGAACCTACTCCGCCGCCGATCCCCTCCGGCGATCGTTTTGCATCGCAATTTCATCCGTCGGAGCGAGATCAAATGTTCAACCTCGCAGAGTTTTGTTTAATGAAGCAAATCTTGATTCGAAATATTCTCATCCTCGTCGAAACACTTAATTCGGAATTTTCTTCAATGGAATTTTCAAACGATGTCTGAGCCCGCAGAAGAGTTTGCCTGAAATGAGCCGTCACGAGTTATAGTGAGTTATAATGAGTTCGAAAAGCGTCTTCTGAATTTTTATCACGCGAGAACGTGATGTCGTATTAAATTTTAACCGCGTAGATTTTTTAACGCAGTTGAAGGGTTTTTTCAATTAGTTTCAATATTTTACAGTATGCTAAAGTTGAAAAAAAAGCACAGAATTTGTTCCAGGATGAAATATCGACGGAAGAATATTTTTAAAATACGACATTAAAACCTTTCAAACAGAACTATTTATTTCGAATATATAGTAATACAATTTCTAACAATTTATTTAAGTACATTTATATATATTATTTAAGTTTATTTATTATCGTAGGAAATAAATAATAATAAAATTATAATTTCAATTCTTTAATTTCTAAATTATAAGTGAAATTTTGAATATTTCACTTATACAACGTATAAAAAAGAAGAAATTAAACCTCAGATATTACTCGATTATATAATTAATAAAATAAAGATATATAATCAATATAAAACAGTTGAGCAGACCAAAGATAAAAACAATTTTCGGCTTTGGTAATACATGTAACTGAATGCATAAAACTATGTACATTTCCCTTTTTACATACGTTGATTCTTCTGATAATTTTACACATAAAAATATTAATATAAAATTATTGAAAAGAGATCTATTTCACATTCCACTTGAAATTTATTGGAATAAAATATTTCATGTATAAAATATTCCACTTTTTTCAGATATATATCATCAAGTATATAAAAAAATCCAAAAAGAAGAAATAAACACAAAGTATTGTATCACAAGTAAGAAGCAACAGTACAATAACAATAGATAGGTATTCAATTAATTAACATTCCATTCCGAATTATCATCTTTTGAATGATCATCAATTTATGCGATGCTGCATGGAAGAATGATGAACGGGAGCGTGTGCATTCGCGATTGACGGGCCCTAACGTGACTTCCAATTAGCGACGGCGGCGGCGGTGCCGGGATGAAATTGAATTTTCCAGCCGAGCTCTTAGCGTAAACGAAAATTTACGTCAACGCAACACGAATCCGGCGTTACTTGGACTTGGAGTTGTATGTGTACGATATATATCGTACGGTTTTTCGTTCCGTAACGAAAAATAGTGGGATTGTCGGACCGCGCGCGCATCAGCACACCTTTTCCAAACGGGAACTTTTCTACGTGAAAACGCTGAAAGGTTCGTATCGAGCGGATAGCGCTTTTCACTCGTTACCACTGCCTTTTCCGTTCTTTCGGCGTTCCTTTGCGACTTTTCCAAGATGTGCAGATGTGAAGAAGCATAGTATTATTTTGCCTACTGAAAGTCTTTCTCGAAATTTTGTTGAGAAAGAGATAAGATTGATTTTACAAATACAGTCATTGAAAATGATAAAAGAATATTGTTACATTCTGTAATTTTACTGTTTTTGCATTCTTAGAAATGTTACAGGAAGATTTTTAAAAAAGATTTTAGTGTTATTGATAATTTCGTTAGAAAAGACTTACCTATAATTTTATATTAATATGCATCACTTTCAAAGTTTTCGAAATCGTTGCTTCAGTCAATAAATTCGTTTCTTTTAATCTGAAAACGACGATGACATAATTGAGAAAAGCGCCGATTTCTGTTATCGCGAGTTAGTGATAACGCAATAACTATATCCAATTCAGACACTAACACAGAGTAAATCTTTTTCATTCTTCGATGCAGCGTAAGGCCATCCAATCACGCGATGCTTTCCATTAGCAATTGTGTTTGTTATCGACGAAAAAGCACAGAGTATAATCCAGTCTGCATATACGACCATACTCGCGCGCGCTCGGAAAAGCCGCAGAGGTGTGGTCAATACGTTTGATCTGTGTGGCGAGATCCGCCTGTGCATCCATCCGTATTCCAGTCGCTCGAACAGCGGCGCCGCTTTCATTGGCGAAAAATCCGGTTTACCGATCTTCAATAGCGCGCGAACATGATGAGGACGCATCTGCACTCATAGAAGACGGCTTCTGTAAAACGATTCCGCGTCATCGTTATAGCGATGAGTTTTTCATAGTTGACGTTATATCACGTAGGTTACAAATTTAGATCTTTATGGTATTACACTTTTAAATGTGCATCGAACGCTATTTATTTTAAGAGAAACCTGACTATTAAGACGCTCGTCACAGAAAATAGCCCATAATCATTTAAGCTCTCATAAGTCTCCAACGACAATTTTATATCCTTCATGAAACCTTTGATTACATTCTGATATTGTAATAACTATTTGGAAAATTTAGTATAATCATTCTCCATTTAATTAAATAATACATGGATTTATTTTACAAAAAAAGTTTGTAGCTGAATTATTATTCTTGAAATGTTATACATTATTTAATTAATTTACTTATTGTACCACATTAATATAATTCAATATAAATCAATATAATGATTATAAGGAATAATAAATTTGTTAAAAATAAACTTTTAAATAAATGTCAGATTTTACGTTAATAACTTGTGCGAGTTTGTGAGCAGCTGCAACAAAAAAATTCGACTCCAATAGCCATGATTTTCTGTGATAGTTGGACGATTCCAGTAGTAATAATGATCAAAACGATGACATGCTTGTGGTCGCAAGCTCAACTATCTCCTGGGATCGACGAAGAAACTTCAGCTTCCAGAATAAAAATCCTGAGGGTCTGAAAACCGACCCTTCTCGTACGAGTATTCTTAACGATCGCACTCTCTTCCTCTGGAAGGTTATCGAGGTTACGACTGTTAGGACTTAAGAGGTTCTCGGGAAATAACGTTCATCATGGCCACACAAGTCGTTTCCGTGCCTTTTGTCTCTTGGCAGATTACTGCGCATTCGCAAAAATTCATCGCGTTGCTTTACAAGCGGTAGGGAACGATCGAGTGAAAGAGCTTACACAGCTTGTACATCACATAATATTACAGAACTATTTTACGTCGATTGTTAAAATATAAAATCACGCTATGTTGATTGTGTAAAGTGAAATTAATTTCTAGCTACGCCCGGGGTTTGTAGATTTTATCGAATTTTTCTCTTTAGTTCTTTTTCCTATTGTTGGATTTTTATTAATTTGTTCATGTATAATTTAATTACAATGTACGGTATGATTGAATTTTTTAAATTCATGTTTACATTATTAATTTCTAAATACTTCATTGACATACCAAACCCGATAACATAAGAGCATAAGAACTGACTTGGAAATTCAGATTTAATAATTGTGAGACAGAAAATATCTCTTTTCATTTTATTTCTTGATCGCGGAATAGATTGCCAGTGCTGCCGCGAATTTGGAGGATAACAAGAACTCGTTCAACGACGATCACGTTCGACCTTCGGGCAATCGAAAACGACAGTTCACTTAGCTGGCGCGTGCCGATGCGGAGAGAACGAATCCGTTTTGTACGGTCCGAAACGACAATGCGCTTGTTGCATTTTGGCATCCGGCCCGAGGAGACTTTCTCCCTCGGCCACTTATTTCCGCGAGATATATCCCGGTGCCTTGTGATCGAGGAAGCGACGGTCTATGAGAGCCACGTAGAAGACGCGCGCTGAATTCCAATGGAACCATCCAAAAACCACTGAAAGAGACACGAGTACAAATGCTGGACGACGTGCGCAACTCTCTCTCTCTCTTTCGCCTCGAGTTGACTCGGCGCGAGTGAAATACCGGATGGCGCGATACTGCGTGACGTACGAGTGTAGGGTTTAGAGCCTTTCGTTGGGAATTCCCTACGGGTAACTTGACGTGAGTCCTCTTGAAAAGGAGTCACGACGATGGCGTCGGGTTTAGAAAATTTTATAAAACGCAAACGTGATGTGGAAAAAGACGCGACGTATATCGAAGTTGGATTATACTTGTACCCAGCCGGTTACTTTATCCTGTAACGACATCATCTTATGCGAGAAACTCTCGCAATCGCGACTTTCAATGACCGACTTTTACTATTGATATCAATCACAAATTACAGTATATTCTGTATAACGCAAAATTATATTCCTCTTTATGTACATCCGAAACTAATTCGTATCTACGTAGCGCGCATATACACATGGCGGATCATAAACGTATCTTTACTACTGCACATGACTGCATGTGCTCTGAAACGAGCTTATTTCAGGATGCAATTCGCTGAAATTGGTATAAATTCAACATTTTCATAGAAATCTGTAGCAATTAAGAAATTAATGAATAAAACTGCAAATTATTCTCACGAGACGAATTAATTATATCTATGTTCTCTTCTTAGAAAAAAAGATATATAATTAGACTTTTGTACTTGGAAATTTCATCTGAGAAGCTTCTCTATTATTCCATTTGAATCCACTAAATTCTCGCGAATCGGCAAAATGCAATTACTGAGTAATTCGGAGGACTATAGGGGCAAGACGGTGCGTTTTACAGATTGGCAGCCAGCCAGCTTCTCCTCGGCAAATCATATTATCTTAACGAGACCAGATAACGCCCTTTTGTCGACGAACGATGATGGCGCGAATGTATCTCACTCGCCCGACCAAAAGCCGCCGCAGTGTAAAACGCAAATGAAAATGAGAAAGTTCTCCATTCGCATAATTGACTACCAAGGCAAATTACGTTTCTGGATATTGTCGATTCCATTAAAAAAGTACGATTTTAAAAGCTTATGAAGGAAAGAAAATTATTGATGTATCAAGAGGATATTTTTATTCAGAATAAAAAAGTTACTGATTTGCTTCTTTTGACATTTAATTTTTGTAAAATATATAGAAAATTGTATAAATTAGTATATAAATATATATTAATTTTATTTTATAAGATGTAACTTTTTGTCTAACATATATACTTATTTCATAAGACATAAAGTATAAGATAAAACAAAATTCTCTATGACCATCATTTTGATAAAATGGACTATTTCAATGGGTATGTCTGCATCGAAAATGAAATTCTTATGACATAATGATCACATGGCGAGCGTTAAGTGGAGCAAACACAGAAAAGTTTACGTCTCCTATTTTGTAACAAGAATAATCGTTCGTAAACCGTAGAAAGCCTGTCGAAGTATCGCTATTAAAAGCGAGTTTATCCGCTGTTCTCGTTGGCCGAACGTTCTCCATTATGAAGAGCGAGATAATACAGATGTATAAGGTGTCTTATACAAGCTGGCACTCAGCCAAGCTCGCCGAACGAGCAGTTTCATACTAATGAACACGACAGATGTTACGAAACTCAGTTTTCCATATTGTGTGAAGATGAGGAATCATATTCCTTTCATACGATCATCATCTTTCACATTATAAAAAAATAGATACAATAAAAATGATCAAATAGAAATGTAGTCAAATGTAATAATAAATTCTAAATACATACTTTTACATAATCTATCGTTAAAACGACAGATAATCCAATTCTTTCGCTAAAGGCAATTCGTCCCTAAATCGCTCAAAGAAACCTAAGTTTTTTAGGAGCTGACGGTCCCCGAATCGTTTTCCGTTTTGCCGCAATGAACTTCTGCATCGTAGTATACGCAGGACCATAACAAAGAATACAAGGAATGAACTTTCGGCTTTGTAACGGCGAAACTTACAAAGCCGTAAAAGAGGATTGTGGCGTTCCGTGCGTTTTGTGCTACGAGAAAATCTTTCCCCCTTTGTCCCGACAAAAGTCTCAGTATTACCATGTTTACATTCACCCGTTAACAACCTATGAAACGATTCCTTGCAAGAAAGAAATCGATGGAAACTATTTTCCCGCGAGGGAAATGTTGCGGAAGATAGCGGAAACTTCGTTGAATACATTCTCATGTTACTTGCAGCAGAAGTTGTTAGATGCGTGAATTATCTCGGATAATCAAGTCTCTCACATATAATGGCGAAGGTGACAAAAGTTCTTCAATAAAATTTAGGAATTTCTGAGATAAATTCTCGCGTGCTTTTAAACACATTGTAGTAATAATAAAAAACGAACTTATTTTATTCGTAACACGGAAAAAAGTTTACTCATTTAACTTCAGTTGATTAAATGCTGTTTTTATTATCGAATCCAACAACAATGAGTATAAGTAGTAAAGTATAATGCGTTCGACATAAGGGCAGACGGCAGAAATTCAGCATTTAATCAGTCGGAGCTTTATTTGGAAATTACGGAGCACAGTTAGGTATGATGCTGCCCCGGTCTCATCTCGCGAAGGATTAAATCGGCCGAGAGGATTAAACATGATAAAGCTGTCCATTATGTCAGATGAGAAATTTCGCGTCTCTCAATATATAAATAGACGGCTGGCCGAGCGTTCATATGTTCATACATGCGACACGTGCCGCACATGGGACAATGCACAAGAGCCGCAGCTGAGTTGCGTTTGTTATAGATAACGGTCGCATTCGCGGTCGATGGGACGAATCGATCGCTTTAAAAAGCCCACTTCGACGGCTGCTTTAAGAACAATCCCGTGTTTTACGAGTAAGAAGCTTTAGCCTGCTTTTCCGCGCTGCCGCGCTTTATGACGCCCGACACGGACGGACGCGAGAGATGTTGGTATTTCTCGTCAAGTCATCCACTTGCCGGATATACCGAGTGACGTTTGTGCCCTACCTTCTCATCTGTAGCGATCTCTCTTTCTCGTCCATTGTCTCGTCGTGGATCTCATCCATTATTCCCGCGCGTCTTTATCCGGCGCGATCGGAAAGGAGCGCGCGCGTTTTTCGCCAATTTGACTTTGTAATGTTATTCATCGACCGTCAAACAATGCGAGGCTGTTTAATTCAAAATTGTGAGATACATCGTATTTGTTTTATACACACTCGCCGTTTCAACTCGGATTTCGTATGTTTCAGCCAGCACCAATCTTGTGGGCAAATTCACGCAAAGTGTGCGGAGGATCGTCCAGGACGTGAAAGACGAGGGCACTTCTAGTAAGTCCGAGCGATATTTTATCACATTCATCTCGCGTGGGAGTTTAATTAAACTTTAGCCGCTATCTTGGCGAATCGCTGTGACTCGATAATTTTACACGCTGAAAAAGACTGCGGAATGATAAAGTATGCTTCCTCTTACTTGAAAAATACAGCTCGCTAATAAAATCGTCGGGTCCGTTGTGAATTTATGATCTTCCTCGATAATCTCAGAAAAATGCAATCTACAATCAGGATAATTCTCGGAAAAAGCTTTTAATAAAAAGCTCTTGTAAAAATAAACTTTTCTAAATACAATATGTGTATATTTAAATTTCGATTAATATCCTCTAGAACGTGGAATGTGTACACGGGATCTCATTTATATTAGATCAACTTTTAAATACAAATTTAACTTCGAGTTCTGTTTAGCAAAATTAAATTGTCAATATTTGTAATGCTCTCATGATTTTATTCTGAACGAATTAAAGGTGAAGGGTGAGCATTCGTTCCAAGTATAGCAATTCCGATGAATCGGCAATAGAAACATTTGTACATATCGCTCGGAAATAAGTGTCTGGCTGTCTGCCAAGAGCGAACGTTGTTAGTTGTCCCATGAATGGAATCGAAGCGGAAACTCTTGCATTCGGTTGGTCCGGAGAGTAACGGTGTGTCGGCTGTCGCTGTATTAGCTGAATGGACGGAAACTTCGTTCTCGACTGAGAATTCTGCCAGGCTTAGATTAACGCCCATCGACGAATGTGGAACCATGATTAATTCTGACGTTAACGTTCCCACGCCGCTGTTGGTAAAATAGGATCGAATAAATTCCTAATGTACACAGAGAGAAACGTTTCTTTGGATTTAGTAAATGTATTTGATTGAATTATATTTGTTTAACTAAAAAAAACGTTTGTATATACAAAACACTATTTTATTGAATAAAAACTTAGTTGTTTCGTTTCACTAAATCATGTTCTTTGACGGAAAAATAAGTATTATTTGAAATAATATTGC
>VBVR01001677.1:0-28126 GCA_011638315.1 Tetramorium parvispinum | reverse complement strand
GGGGGGGAGAGGACAGAGATAGCGGAACCGAATTCGTTATTCCCTTCGATACGTTTCGCGATATCAAACGGGTGATAAGTCTTCTGTTACATGCGCGAGTCAGTTACTTTCGTATTGCGAGATCGTTCCTGTGGCAATACAGTTCGTGTAACGCGGCCGCGCAACACGTAATCGGAAAATCGCCTCTGTTATATATACATATATGGTGGTCTCTTTACTTGGATTTCTATTATATATATATATGTATGTATATTTTCACTTGGCCAGGAATAGGAAGAGCCTTAGCAATGCCTGTGCATTTTTCTAATCGACGCACGAGATGCCGCGGCGCGATTTATTACACGTTACTGAATTGTACGCCTAATCAATAATATCAGGCGCATTGAAACGCTCAATTTCTGAAGAGAATCGACTGGGGATCTCGACCTCGAAGTTGTTCGTATCCTGGGGAAAAGATTCGATATCACGTAACGGCTTCCTCCGACCAGGTGCCACTTCCTCGTTCTCGGGGAATCTCGTGTATAAATACACCTGCACGCAGGTGGACGCGGATGAAGGAAGGAGTCATCGGGGGAAGAAGAAGGTGCGCCCGCTGCCTTGTTATTCCGACGCCGCTAAAGATGGAGAGATACGGAAGCGCGATGAACGATGACAAATTCGCGTATTCTGTATTCCGGAAATCGTATGAAATTAAAACCGACTTAGATCGATATGAAAATCTTTTCGTACATGTCCGTTTCTATATGAATTTACAACAAGTTTACAACATTACATGCTTTCTTTCGCATTCCGATGTTTGTGCCATTTATGTATCATTTCTTCTTTCGTTCATCTTTCGTTATTCTATCGCGTTAATCTACACTATTAAACTCGTAGTGTAAAATTATGCTCAATTTGAGTCATTTTTAACTATTCCATAAGTCGCCACTGCTTCTACTCAATATTTCAATAATTTTTACTAAAGGAAGGTAAAATTTTGACTAACATGGATGTTAAATTAGATAAATTAACAACATATTGAGTAAGGACTTTCTCAATATGTCGCTAATTTTATCTCGTTGTTTTAGTCAAATTAACCGAATATTGAGTAGGAGCACTGGCAACCCATAGTTTACAGTGTATCGCGTTACTCTATCGTACGTAGATTTTTACAATTTTTACAATTTTTCTAAAACTATCTCGCGTTACATACTTACGCATATAATACGTATGATTTTATAACCTCTTTAGATGTCATGCGGAAATGCACATAGTTATCTACGTTCCAACGTAGCTCCTCCCCCACCAAACATTTTTCTCTTTTTATTGTTAGCCGTACCGTGTCATTTCGTTTCGCCGCGTTAGAATTTTCGCGTTTCAGGTGTAAGTCTCGCGCGCGCGCGCGCGAGAGGTGAAGCGATAATGCTGCATTTTGCAGCAAAGGAGCGCGCCGGTCTTACCTTACGTGGCAAACGCCGCAAACGGCGATGTACCGTACACGTGTTTAGGTCGATCAGCAGAAGCGCATAGGAATCCGGGAAGCGGGACCCCGTGGCCGGGGGCCCCCGATGTCCCTCATATCCGCGCCACGGCCTTCCGACCGCGAGGGTTGGCGGAGGAGGGCACCGGGTACCGTTCTGTCCCCGGGAACCTCGGTTCACCGGGTCGGTTCTTCCCGGTGCCTCTGGCTTCCCCCCGGCAAAAAGCGGCTCGTCACCACCTCGTCCCTCGTCGCCGTCCCGTTCCCGTGAACCACCATCCTCGCTCCGACCCGACGCCGCGACGTTGGAGCGGATTTTGCCCCTCAAGGCGCGCCGACGCGCGCTTCTCACCCGTTCTTTCTGATCCCTCGTGAGGAGGAGACTCGTGTCGAGCACGAATGATTATGAATTCGTAATGAGAACGTGAGAAGAGTACGGATGGATCGCTGTTAAGGCTGATGCTGCTTCAACACGGCATCGGTTGTTAACTGCCGTACTGTGTGCGACTCGTTATCACATATATGTATGCACTTTTTATGGGTTATAATATCTTTTCCGATATATTATAAAAGCATGCGTACTATTTTTAAAATGTAACGTAAATATATTTTTCTTTGAGAGAATAGTGCAACAAATGGAGAAAAAGCTTTTAAACGTTTTCTGTTTAAACGAATTTATATTCGCAATTTAATTTTGCGGTCCGGTAACTTTGTTACGAAATCTCTTGCCAAAGTAACTATTAAAAAACTGTTAATGTAAAGTCCATTTTAGAGTAATTAAAAAGTGCTTATATAATTTAATTTAATTTTTAATTTTTATATAATTTTATTATTTATTTGCGTACATAAATTTTTTAATTTCTAATTCAACTAATTCTCAGTTTCAACTTTTAAACGCTTTTCTCATAAAAAAACGGACATGTTTCTTGAATTAAGAAAAAATTGCTTGATCTCCGGGAGGAATTCCACACAAGTGTACCTTAAGTCGATTCGGATCAGGAAGCGCGAGATATTCAGCGAAAAAGAATTCTCTCGTAGGCGGTGGAACTAATGCGACGATCGCAACTCGAAAGCCTCCCGAGGATCAGGGGAACGCGGGTCCCCGGGTCATTCCAACGGTGTTTCCTCACCTCTTCATGGTAGGACCGTTCGATTCCTATGCTCGGTGAAAGCAACGTATTCTCCGTAATGACTTCCCCGGTCGGCGCGGTAACTATACCGTCCACCCGGCGCGGCGCGGCGGAGTAATGTCTGGTAACACTGGTAGTGGTTACTAGCAATCGTCGTTACGGGACTCCAGACGTACGTACCGGCGTGCTACCGAAAGAAGGATTTCTCGTGTCTCGCCTCACCTCACCTCGTCTCGCCCTGCCTCGCTTTGCCGCGATCCGCGCGTACTTTATTTGCTGCCAGCTTCCGCGAATTCTCGCGACCGAACTGCGACCGTCTGAGACCTCGTGGGAGTCGCAATAAAGATCTTTAGAACATATGATCAAGGGTTCCGTTAAGGTAATTGCTCGCGCGGTAAAGACTTTGCCACATTGATAATCAATCATCCTGGAAAATTTTCTCGGAAATTATAGAAAATCCCTCTTTGCGAATTTGAAAATAAATGCTTAAACGAAAGTTTACTGTAATTCATGTAATTCATATATTCACATTTATGAAATGAGGGGAATATTATCGGAGAAATTGCATCAACAAACTGTAGGAGCGCAAAGGCGTAAGAATAAGAATAGGATAAATTCCTAACGTCGAAATATCGTTAATTGCCACAGCGGACGCTTCGCAGTAGAATATCGATGACCGATAGTCATTTTTACCGCAATATCGATTATCTAAAAGCAGCAGCTGAACGGTATTAAAATTTCAGAGAAATCAAGACGCGTCATTTCGCAAACTGTTGAGATTATTAGCGTCGACAAAAATCGAGCAGTACTTTAAAACGATCTGCGCGCGACTGAAATACGTTGGCTAGACCGATAAATGTTGAATATTTTCGCAAATACGGAGCTGTCACGTTATGGGCTTAATATAAATATCGCATCTTAATTTCATAAAAATCCGTCAGTGTTTGATACCGAGATCAAATAATCTATTTTCTTGGCTGTACAAGCTTAGTCTGATTAAATAAAAGACACAAATAGGTTTAGCTAATTCCGAATTTTGTGATTATAAATAAGTCGATGAATTAATATAAACATGATTAAATAATGTCATTGATACTCTTTTTTATAAATATTAAGTATTGTGAGCTCTTATTCTTGTTATTGTATCGTAATATTGTTCTTTTCTTCGTTATTATTTATCGCCTGACCGCATAATAATGCCGAATGATCTTAATGCACACTTCTGCCTCTCGGTCTTAACAATTTCCATCATAAGATGCATCGCAGAAGTTTTATACATGTAAAAGAAATCTCAGTGAAAACAATCAAAAAATACTTAAAACTATATTTAAAGTAAAAAGTATGTAAGTAGTAGTGTAAGATGGACGAGTAGAACTATTTCAGTCCCTAATGTCACCTAGATCTGTAAAGATCCTCTGTGACTTCCCGTTAAAAATTGTATGTGGGATTTGAACTCGGGTGATTTCTGTTTTAATTTTACATTTATCGAGGGTGCGACTTGTAAAATGACATTATCAGCGATATTTACACAACATACCGACAATGTTTTCTCAAGTTAGCTTCTCGTCTCGAAATACGTAGTCATTCTATCGCGATGTAAGATGAACGTGAGTCGATCGTCTCGCTCGAAGAGAAATAATCGCGCGAGAACGACGCCGAGCGTCTTACCGGAAGTGGCCGCTACTCGATCCACCTCCGTAGTACTTGGGAGGGACCATCACCTCCGTCATCATATCACCTCCATCGCCATCTCAGTGAGACGGAAACAACCGAGGATGAGCGTGTAGCTTTTTACGCGAGCAAGAGCGACGAAGAAACCGGGGGTCCGACGAAGTGAGGAGAGGGTACCGATACCGAGGGAACCCGGACGGGAGTTATGGGGGGGAACGCCACGCGTGATCGAGTTACCTGGACGAAGTGGCGTGGCACAGGTGAGGTGAGGTTGGTGCACGGACTGCGGGACAAAGAACCGCAAGAAATACCGATACCACCTTACTCTCCGGTCCGTAAAGTCGTTGTCGCGCTCGAAAATCGGGCGTCTTCGAACAGATGCGCACGAGTTATAGAAGAAATTTCTAACTTGTCGCTTATCGAATTCGAAACATATTTGTACATTTTTCCGAAACGGACGGCATTAAATTAAAAGAAGATTCAAGATGAATTTCAGCTTAGTCGCCAACTTCGTCGATAATAGTAACATGAGGAATAATTTTGATCATAATAGCAGAAATTATATTAAAGACGTAATTGATTAATAAAATTTATATTCATTTTCAAAATCTTATCTATCTGGAAGATTTTTGATCCGAGATTTACTGTGGCAGTTTTGTCAATTTAATTTAATTTCCGCTTTAAGAGATCTCAGTTTTTAACTTGATTTTCCAAAACTGGAAAGCCAATGTAGTTGAGACATTTCTCGGAATGGCTAAATATCCAGCGGCGTTGATGTCCCGAAGCGTTCGACACGGCGAGTTTGTACCGAGATCGCGAGCGCGCCTTTACGGGCCTTACCGCTGACACGCGAGCCGACGAAGACATCGATACATCGAAACGTTGATACCCCGATGGTGTTTCCTCATCCTCTCTTCTGTGGTTTACATACCGGAGGGGTAGCCCTGTATCGTGTCGCGACCATTATGTCGCAAAACCTTCGCCTTACCGCGATTCGATGAAACATTATTCTTCCAGCGCTGGCACGTCGTGGCGCGATGGAATTTCGCGCGAAATACGAGATTGAAGTTTGGTTCAAGTATCTCAGCATTTTTATGCCTTTCCCTGCAGCTTCCCGACTTTTTCCACTATAAAAACTTTCTTGGACAAGGCACGACTCTTTGTACTTTCATAATATTTGACTTTTAATATTTCACTAAGCATTAAATTAAAACTCTACGAAAACGAGAGGTTCGCTTATAATTAGCTCAAATGAATTTTTAATAATTTAAGATTCCACATTGATTTTTTCACTCGCGAACTAGAGTGGGAGTTAAATTTGTGTATCCATCTGGGACGAATGCATTGAACGATTTAAAATTTTTCGATTTACTTAAGAACGCGGAAGCTATCGCTTGACATTTTCGTTAAAGAGAGAAGAAGGAATCTTCTTACACGCGTCATGTGTGCGCGCGCGCGCGGATGCATATGGTCATTCCTGTACGAGCGACGTCTACGTTCCGTTATCGTGCCCGGGCTCCCCGCACGTTCCTGGCGCGTTTTTCGTCAAACAGCCGAAGGCGGCGGGCTCCTCGTTACCGATTCCGTGTACCTTGTACCGTGAGCGCTCCCGATCTCTCGTTGCCTTCTCCTTGTTACGGGATTGCATGTACACGTACTTTGTTGCACCGTGTCCTTCTCGTCACGGCGCCGACAAAGGACCCTTCAATTTTCCCCTAATCACGTAGGAAATTCTCCCGCCGCGCGCCCGCCCCGCTTATATCTCTCATTGTACCGGGCGCGTCTTTTGTACCGGCTACAATTATCGCCGGTTACATAAAGTCCCTATACACGCGATAAAGTCCTTTCTTCTCGCCCCGGCGTCCAACGAGATCCTCGTTGTTTCTTTTCGTGCCTCCTCACTTTGCGAATTTTAGGCGACGTGCGCGCCTTCTCCTCCACCTCGCTTCCACCTTCGTGCTTCTGCGTGACGCGCATTGTGCCGGCCGGAGGGATTCATACCTGTCGCGAGAGACGATAAGTATCACATGTCAAGCGAACGTCCTGACTCGGGACATCATTAGGGCTACAAAGATACTTTAATCCTCGCGCGGATGGGCGCGTTATTGCACGAACGCTATTGGGCATACTCGGGGCCTTTTACGAGGCGTCTCTTGTTTTATAGCAGCTACAAGTACGCGTTTCACATGATCACGCCGAAAATTTTTGTGATTTTTACAATTATATAGGAGCAACATAACTTACATATTTTTTTTAATAATATAAAATTTGTATCATTTCCGAATACATCTATTACTATTTTCTTCTTTCTTATCGTTATTTGTGAAGGTCTTCAAAAGATTTCTGATCAGAGTTATATAATAAAAACAATGGTCAAAATATAGCAAAAACAGTGTCAAAGGTTTACATTTTTCCTTTTAAAAATCAAAAAACTCTGTGATAATCAAAGAGATTAATTAGTCCTAAAAATCGTATTTTGATTTTATTTATAGCTTTATATATATTTAATTCTAAGAGACATAATATCGGTCAATGTCGATCATTTCTCACTATCGTCTCGCGGAGATAGAAATGAGAAGAGTCCTGATTCAAATCCCAATGGTCCTTCATCCTGCATACATCCCATTTTCAGCGGGAAGTCACAGAACTTTTTAAATCTAGGTGACTTAGGAGTTATTATATCTAGCCGCCTATCTATACTACTACTGTATATAAATAAACATTGTTAAAAAAATTACGCTCGAAAAGGCCTGTTGGATTATCTCTTTTGTAAATTGAATATATTTCTTGTAAGCATTGTCGCGTCTCGGGAGCATCAAGAAAGATACTTTTCTCATCATTAAATACATACATTTCCGAATCTTTATCTATTTATTTATCGCTGTCGCTAAACAGAGACTACGTTTACATGGCACCCTTAATCGGGTTTAATACATCCGTAGTTGTCAGACAGACCACAGCTATCCCATTCTTCTGAAAAAAGATTATGATTGGTCTAACAACTACGGATGTTATAAAACCCGATTAACGTGCCGTGTAAACATAGTCAGAGTTCTAACACTCCAAAAAATAATATTTTATGTTTAAAGTGATTTTTTTTTATAATTTCATATTCTCAGTTTACTGTTTTACAGCAAACATATTTCTCTTTCAATAAAGTGAAAAATACTTTTTTCTCCCTAAATACTCTTGTTAATACTATTTTTCTCTTGATTTCAGAGGAATCCTTTTAAGATTAATATAAAAGTAAAATCCTCTAAGATTTAGAGGATTCCACATATATAAAAAAATTTTTTTTTCTTTTTTTGGGTAAACAATTGAAGCTTTATCACTCGCAATCGTTTAGCTCTTGATATTTCTTCAACGTCGTTCAGCGCACAATAGCATGATCATCTATCTCATAATTAAAGTTCTTAAAAATACTTGCGCTTAACATATTTGGGACTGTTTCGCTTCTGTTGGAATGCACGAGTGTCGGAATTAAACGTATCATTTCTTCAGTTGACGCAAGTCTACATGACCGATGCTCTGGAAGCACGCAGGTCGGCGGCAGAAGGCCTAGTGGTGCTCGGGGGCGTAGAACGAAGGAACGAGGAGAGTAGACACAGCGGGCGCGGGAGGCGAGAAAAGAAGGGTAATGAGAGAGCGGTGAAGCGGGGCGAGGGAGGCATGGCATCGTAAATTGTCTGAATTAACGGGCACGGGTAGGGTCGTGCGGGGGTCGCGTGGCGATGAAACTCCACGTACGCATCGCGCGTTCGATCGTCGATCGGTCTTGGTTGTCTCGCGATCGCGGGACACGCGAGGTAACCGCGCGGCGACGGCGCGCGGTTCCGCGGATTCACGTGGAACCGCGCGGCGACCGCGCCGTGCCGGTCAAAACTTTCGCGGTTATCTCTAAATTGGCGCAAACCGAGCCGAAATGATCTCAATTAGAGAGTTCGGGCTCGCAAGCAAGCTCGACGAATCTTCCTCCGGTCGACTCGAACGCGGCGTGCCGGGCTCGAAAGAGGTCGTCGCGTAATTGGGCGAGAAGTTATTTTCAAGCGGGTGCTCGCTCGACCAACACTCGGTGCTCGCTAGAATGATGAAGTAAGAGAGACGAAGAGAGAGAGAGAGAGAGAGAGAGCGGGATGGAAATGCGAGTTTCCATCGACGAAATTTATTTCGGCTCGGCGGATTATCGAATGCTGGATGTCGGGTGTGATTTATGAAATTATATCTATGTAGGTTTCAGTGATTTAAAGTATTATATGTAGATACATATTTGAATATATTTTACTCTATAGCTAGATATTTTTTATATTGATATCTGTCTAGTATTTAATAACCAAAATATTTTTTACAAATATTAATTTATTAATAATTTCTTTTATCTTTATCTTAATAGTATTCACGTTACGTTTAATATTCGTAAAATATCAAATAACATTACACAATAGTGATATTTAGCTAAAGAATACTTGTTAATTGAAAATTATCAAATAAGTATTGTTAGATAATAACATGAGCAAAGACAAATATGATAGATAGTATCGATCGATAAATGATTCGTTCGCGTTACAACTTTTTCTCCAATTGTGCAAATCACATGGAGAATCGCGAAGCGATGAGAGAGCCGATGTAGAGACCGAGCTTTCGGCTCGACTTCGTTTAGGAAGTAGGCTAGCCGGGGGGCCTAATTGCCGTTAATTGCCCATTCGTTGGCACTTGCTCGCGATCAGCGGAGGTTACGCAGGGCTACTCGATGCTTACGTAATGACCTCTCACAGCCAATATCCACGAACACAATCTCGCGTGCACAAAGCACCGTGTTTCAAGTTCGACGGAAAAGAGCGGTTTACGAGATTTATAGATTTACAATATCTCGCTACCTCGTTTTTTGAATTACGTCCAAATCCGAGATTACAAACTCGCTTTCTCGTAAATCTTTGTCGAATTTTCATGCGGATTGGCAAAGTCTATCGGCGATGTCCAGCGGATTCGGTATTTTCGCTTTAACAAAAGTACGTTTATAGCGAGGTATGGATAAAGTGCGAAATGCAGATTGCACTAGTTAATCGAAAATCCGGTTGCAAATGAAATGGAATGTGGTTTTAACACAATTTAATTTTAATACTAACGAAATGCGTTGAAATACAATGATTATCTCCTAAAATCGATCGCTTTGTCGTTGTACATACATTTAAATAAGACGTACCCACTTGAAATTTTCTCGTTATCTCTCTGAGTGCACGTTTAAAGTGAATTCTGCGGTGTGTGCGAAATAAATCTTTACTCTCCAGAGGAGATAGAAAATTTTTGAAGAGTAAATCGCAGTTTTATAGTTAATGCATTCTCTCCGTTTTAATATTTCGGGGCTTGCAACGCTCGACCGCGAAATGCGGACTGACGCGCCACAGCTCGGGTTAAATCGCGGGTCTTCATTGATTTTCGTCTCTCCGGGAGGGCGCCGGGGGTGTTAAAGCGCTACAGGCAGTTTTAGAAGCCGGAAGCAAGTTCTAGCCAACCCGGAAATTGTCTTCGCTCGGCGGCCTCTGGCGCGAGAGATAACCTTCGGAAAACCTCTCGCCTCCTCATACCCCCGTCCTACCTCTCTCTTTCTCTCTCCCTTCGTCTTTCTCTCCGCTCGACGAGCACACAGATAAGGTGCTTCCCTACGGATGTTCTAAGTTTCAAACGATTTGTGTGGAGATGATGTGATCGAAACTCCGCTTAACGAAGCAAATTTGCAATATCTGTTGCCACGAGAGATTTCTTTGCAAAGATAGTCAAGCTATTTCTTTACTGTTTCTGCGCCCGTTTAATCCAATACGAATATATAAGAAATAGACAAAATATGAACAAGTAGGCTTTGGATGAAATCAATTTACTATAATTTATAAAGTGATTTTTGTTAAAGATACAACATAATAATGCATCATATCATCTATTTTAAAAATGAAGCGTTTAATTTCATCAAATTTTTTTCAAAAAAGTACAAAGGTATTTTAGCGATACATTGATATTTATTGCATATATTCATTCTCCCTTATCTTATATAATTTTATATTAGATAAAAAATTTACAATATTATATTTCAATAAATAGATAAAGGATGTTCTCGACAATGAAATTAATAAATAACAAATAAAAAGAAACTTGAAAAGTACAACGCGAATAACGATATATTAAGTTTTTTTTGTTCAAGTTTGACTATCATTTCGATTTCGATTACATAATAAATTGTGATTATTGACTAAATTTCGCTTGAATTTCCTCGCAGAAAATTATATTATTTTTAAATAAAAAAAATTTTGAAGTTACTTCTTTTCGTCTGAGAATGAGATTGCTTTTTAATACTGTATCATTAAAGATGATTCAAAACAGAATTGAAACATGTAAGAGACAGATGTATAATTATGTATCCTATTAATTATTAAAGATCAATGTAAAATTAACTTACGCACTATCAATCGTATTGTTCAATTTTAAAGCCTCCTTTATTTGTACTTGTTAATATTATACTTTATGCTACATCTTTTTATATTCTTAAAAAGGCGTATGTATAAATTTAAATCGTTCTTATCAAGAATTTAAGCCAGATTGGTCAATCAGGCCGCAACCAATCATTCTCGGGTTAACCATAACTTCGGCACGGCAATTCATCGAATTAAACTCTCGTTATTCGTGTGAGAGGAGTTCTCGCTTCGAATACCGCTGTCTTTCCATCGCTCCTTCATGCTTTCCATTTCGATCCTTCAATGCTCTCTTCATTGCTCGACCTCTTCTCCAAGGGTTACTCTTCCGAGAATCGCGGTCGTTATCGAAAATGAAGTGGATTTGATCGAGCGGACCTCGTATCTCAAATGAGGAAGGTGTGCCTGTATGAGATTTGCTTTGCTTTTTCCGTGATTACTTTTTCGCAGCAAAAGTATTACACCGCCAAATGACGTGGTGAGAGCGAACGGGCGAACGGTAATTCCATAATAGCGGTCATTTTTATAAAACAACAAAAGTATGCTCAATTGGACATTTAAATATGAATATTTACTGAGAAATTTTCCAATATTATGGCAGAAACAACCGATGACAAGTATTATTTAATTTAGAAACGAGCAATCGATGCGATCGAGGTATCTCTCTTTACATACGAATTTGCTAATTCAGTTTAATCTTTTTTGTTTAACTTTGCATTTGTCGAGTTTTTCAAAAACGATTTTCGATTAACGCGAGTGAGGGATGGGTCATTTCACGATCGCGACGGGAGGACTGCGAAAGGAACAAAGATGGAAAGACGGAGGGGAGAGAGAGAGAGAGAGTGAGGAGAAGCGCAAAGCCCTTGTGTCGAGGGAATTTTCAACCGCCCTCCGGCCCTTGCTGGTCGCTCGCCGGGGATGCCGGAAATTGAGCAGAGTCCCTCGCGCTTCCTGCTTCCGCATACGTCATCGATTCATCCCTATTCCCCCCTCCTCTCCGCGCCCAACTTCCTCCTTCCACCTTTCTGCCACTCTCTCCGGAGTCTGGATCCCTCTCCTCTCGTCGACGACCCCCCGCGTCGTTCTCGTCCTCGTCGCCAGAACGAAAGCTTTGGCAGCGACCGTCGGAACTTGGGATCGATAATCATGGCGACGGCGCCGTGTTCCCGTCGGATTTTCACCTCCTAAGCTCACCGCCGCTCGTTTGCACGCAAACATCCCCAACATGCCGCCTCTCCTCCCCCTGCTTCCTTTTTCCTCGCAAGTGCGGTTTATGGCAGCGAGAGTACGCGCGACCACCTACGTCGAAATAACGACGGGAGATTTTATCTCGGCGAGTATCAGCTCACGAGAAAATCTTCGGGTAAACATCGCAGATTTTGTCCTCGATCTTTTGAGATTGAATAAAGCCTTTTTTATTAAATCCAACAGCATCATGTTGCCTGCGACTAAATATAAACAGCGAAGTGCTTTCCATCTTTTGCAAAGGATCACGTTAACTGACGTATCAAGTTTCTTTTTTACATGACAACATTAAACAATACTTTTTATTTTCCAAGCACGATTCTAAATAGAATCTTATAATACTACGTCTCGGATACTCGGATTTTGCACGTTAATAGTTAACCAAGTTTTCTTGCAAAAGGCGGAAATGAGAATTTATGAGTGCGGAATAAGTAATTGATATTAATCTAAAACTCTTGGGATACATTTTCTTTCGGTGAAGTTATTTATAGCCTCGCCTCGAGACGCGCGCGCGCCGATTGTAGCCAGCAATACATCCTGCAGGAAATAGCCCCGATAATATTGTTGCAATAATGTCTCATCACGTAACTCGTTTCTTTCGCAATCGCGCCGTCACGGTGAACTGAAAGAAATCGACCGCACGATGCGATCGATTGGTCGCGAAATCGCGTCCAATCCGCGCAAGAAAACCCGTGCGCGTTCCACCACGCGGTACTTCCGGTATTTCCGCTTACGTCAAAGCCAACTATATCTACATCGTCCCCTTTTGCACATGTACACACACACATGTGCGCGTCCATACCGCCACGGTTCATTTTCCACCGACGGCTCTCTTCCACCCTACTTCCATCTTCTCGACTAACCTTCTTCCGGGTGCCACCCTATCCGTCACGATCACTCAAACCACCTGCCATCGCCTGACTCTATATTCGTATTTCTGCATGCGCGCGCGTGCGTTTGCGTACGTATATATGCGTGTGTTAAATGTGTGGATGTCTGCCTGCGCGCCGTCATACAATAGCGTGCAAATCTGCTTCAATAAAGGCGGCACGGAATCCTTCGAATATCACGGCGGGTTAAATTCAACACCTCTCCTAACACGGCTACAATTACACGACCTACTTTAAGCGATACGTAGACAAAAGATTGGGGCCACGTGTAATATTGAAACGAATATATTCAATAAATTCTAATACATAAGATACAAGAAAATTATAGCGCGTTACAAATAATATCTCCGCGTATTGTGTGACCGATTCGGAGAGGTCCGCCAAAACTTCTGCCGAACGTTCCGCCCGTTTTCAGTAACGGAGCTCTCTTGCTTTGTTTTCCCCCCTTCCTTATGACATTCTCATTTGTCTCCTTTATTTGGATTATGCGTGCCATCGCGGCTGTTTTTCGGCCTTCAACTAATTGACAAACTAACCGTTCGTTTATATATTACACACCGTATGGCAATAAAATACGAAAATGACGTGGACAAGAATTCTGTCCATTATTTTCATACATTTGCTCCCTTTATTCAGAATACATTTGCATCGAGGAAAGATCAATTCTTAAATGGCCAAAGTATTCATAGTATAAATAAATTATTCTGTACCTCATGCGACATTTATTTAAGCAAAAAAGAAAATCAAATTTAATTTTAACTTTATCTTTTAGCTTTAACTTTATTTTTGTGAAATCATTTTTATTATTTTACATTTCTCTATTAATTTTAATTTGAATTCATTTTTTTCAAAAACAGTGATGGGAGGGAAGAGGGGTAATAGAACAACCTTGGTGATGACTTCTTCTCGCGAAATTCCTCGCGATTGCACATCCCACGCCAATGCGCTCGCGCTCGTTTGCTCGCGCTTCGATCCGCGACTGCTCCCGCATACACACGAGACGAGTAATCGATAATAAGTTAATGGCCACGTTGGTGAAGCGTACGGCGAATGTCGGGGCTATCCAATCGTACCGATGACAACTTCCGGTCGCCGTAACGACCGCCCGACACGCGATAGCGATCGTGGAGACTCGCGGCTCTCAGCGAGAGATCGCCAGATTACCGGGACGAGCAGTCGGTGTTGCTCCTGGCGATGTCCGGGTATCTCCGGGTAACCGATTGGATGCTGCAGCTTCAGTCAAATTTTGTATATGTTACACTGATTATAAGCTTCAGAAACAGATCCCGAGTGATCCTGTTGCGTTTGCTTAACGACTTCGGTTTATTCTCTCTCTCTCTCTCTCTCTTTTAAAAATAATATTTCATGAAAACAAATTTTTGAATGAAAGCATTGAATATTGAAATTTCATGATATTTTGCATTGATGGGAAATGTATTTAAAAAAATACTAAATTATAATTTATGCATTATTTTATTAAAAATATTTTGCGTTCGTATAATTGTTTAATGATATGAATATAGTTTGCAAAACATATGTAGGTTCAATGGGCATATAATATCATGAATATGGTATTAATTCTTTTGATATGATCTCTGATACTTATCTAGTATCAAAGTATCGTAAACATCTTGGAGAGCGCATCTGGCGATCCACTTTCGGTCAGGTGGCTCCTTCGCCAGCGGCTTCTTCCTACTGTTCGGGATTACCAAAAGTGGTTATGCGCGAGCGCAACGCCGCCGCTGGAAGACAAGAAAGAAGAAGAAGAAGAGGAAGAAACGGCGCGGCGGCCGGGAGCACGGAGGCAAGAAGGAGAAAACGACCGCGGTGGAAGAGTGGAGGACGTTCCGTTATCGCTCACCTCCGCATAACCGTACCTCCGTAACGGAGGGCGCGATCCCAGATCACCTCGTGTCTCTTCACCGAGGAAGGCCAGGTCATCTAGCCGTAACCAGCGCGGTCCGAGCGTCTCTCCGCTTTTTTCGCCACCGTCTGCCGATCCTCTTTGTCTCGCCTTCTTTCTCTTTTCCTCTCGCTTTCTCTCTCTCTCTCTCTCTCCCGCAACTTCTTCTCGGGGCAAGTGAATCGATTAAGAGCCGTAATAGCCAGACGCGCATCTCGACCGTGTATATTTCCACTCGGCATACCAAAGAAAGCTAGAGGGAGAAAGAGAGAGAGAGACAAGAGCGCATTCGCGATGATCACATTTTCCGGATCCCCGGAATGCCGGCGAGCGTTGTCTTTTGCGCAGGACGCGATCCTTTCCTTTCGCGTGAGCCGTACTTCTGTATATACGAATTACGGTACAGTGTGATATTTCAATCACCAAGTTTCTCGAATCGTCTTGATTCCGTTGATCGTAGTTGTTGCCGGGAACTTTGTAGGACGGACGCGATTCGAGTTACCAAACGAGGGAGAACATTTTACACTTGCGTGTATCGTTCACTTAATGAGAATTCCTCCCGACTTGCAGCAGCAATTTTGGCGTCCTCTAATTGTTTCGGTCGATGGCGAGTACCTTTGGCGTATCGTATTGATGCCGTGTATTCGGTTTCAAGATCCAAAGTAGACGCGGCACTGAATACCAAACAAGTGGAGATGTCTCGTTTCCTATTCTACAAAACGCTCTCAGATTATTTTTGACACAAAGATATTTGCATGCGTTGCAAGAGTTGACGAAACGTATCAGCGGGAAAACTCTCTTTGCAAAATTTGGCATCTCGGATTTGAGAGAAACCTCTCTCGCGGAGCGCATTTTCTGAAATTTGGCAGCGAGTGATTTCCCTTGTCGCAATCGATGTCGTCGCACTTGAGATAGACGCTAACGCTTCCGGCGGCGGGTTGTCGAATGTGGCGCGACACCCCCGCGATTGCCTTTATGTCCGCGTGTAACGGCCCTCCTCGTGACGTTCGTTTGGCTTCCGGGACAAGCGAGGGTCGCCGAAGACCCGGAAGTTCATCCAACTCGGCGCATTAACCGGCCTCCCCTCTTCCCTCCCTTCCTACACGACGAACGAAGGCGTTATGGCGCCTTTTAGGCCTTCGGGAATCCGACAGCCTCTAGCACCCGGAAGTGGACGAGAAAACGATCCATAATACCAGACCCGGTACGCTCGTAACCCGAACGTTAAGGAATTTACCGCCGAAATTATTCTCAACCCACAATTACGTCCCAGCCGCTTTTGGACTGTACATTTTATCTGCCTCTGTGTGTGCGAGTATTTCTTTTTTTGCCAATCGTTTCAAACTCCCGAGACTCTGCATATCATGCATGATACATTAGGCCAAGTAGTCGTTCTTTGAACCTGTTAAAGCACGGAATTTATATCTAATCTCGTTAAATATGATCTCATCTTTTTAGACTCTTTTTAGACGTCTCTTGGATCTTTGCGTTGCTTTTTGGAGAAAAATCATTTGAAGAATATTTGCAAGAAATTAAGCATAAAGTAACAAATAATCATGAATTCATAAATTCAGTCATAATTTATGAAATAAATATCAATTTAGAGGGAATTAAAAATTATTAAACAATAGGTGAATTTTTATTTGGATATCATGCATCGCGATATAAAATTTTCAGCGTTTTCTGCATTTATTTGGAGCGATATTTTTACAACTTGAAAAATTCAGGACATATTGAAAGCTCTTTATTATGATAGTGAATGTTTAATTACTTAAATATATATTCTTTTCATTCGCAAATCTGGTTTCACAAAGCGACATGCCTTTGACGGGTTTCTTTAAAGATATAATAGTCTGAAGACTACGACGGTGTTTTATTTCTGACATGGCACATATATTATAGATTTTGTTAAACGATCTCCTCTGCAGATATGACCTCTTTATCGGACGTGGAACTGAATCGCAAAGTTATTAGATTATTTGATTTCCAACGTTTTTCAAACGACTTATTTTCGTACACTTCACGAATACGTTCAGTAAATAAACCAATGAGGATATGCAATCACTATGGATTAATTAAGAGTGCAACTCGATATCAGTTAGAGTTTCAAATGAAGAAATCTATCATTAAAGCAACATCGTCGTGATCGATAGTTCCACGTGATTAATAAGATAATAATTAAAAACATATAAAATCAAACTTATCGCTTTTCTTTATTTATAAATTCTTGGAAATTTATTTCTTATTAATAGAAACATTGCGAAACTACAACAGCTTTAAAGGTAATTGAAAATTTACAGATCCTTGCAAATTAAGTTTCAAAAATAGATATATTTTGTTCGATCCGAAATATACTTTGTTTTGCTGAATTTAATTCGATTAATTTAAGAAGTCTGCAAGAAGAGATTACGTTCAATCAAATCTTTGCCGATAATTGTTTTTGCAAGATCGATTAAGGAAAGATCCGTAGACGAAAAATAATATAAATATTGAATTTTTAAAAATCTCGAATAATTGGTCCCTCGATATTTTTCTCGGCGTTCAATCCATTTCAAATTGATTGTGGAATCCGTGTACGTTGGTAGTTGAAACACCGAGAGGAGACTGGTGGCAGCTTGCGTAAAAGCCAATTTGCGGACGATCCCGCAAATTGATCTTGCGCGACCCGCGAGTCGAGAGGATCGAAGAAACCGCGATGCTTCCGCGGCCGGCGATCCGAGAAGTCGCGGTGTCGAAAGCTCGAGGAATCGGATTGGCTCACCTACTAGGGATCCCGCCAATCGTCGTGGTTCCCGAAGACCTGGTCCCCATTGGGAAAAATCTTTAAGGTCGCTCCGCAGGAACAGTTAGTCGATCCGGAAAGCCGTTATATCTTCCAATACCACTTGGCGGCGGCGGCGGCGGCGGTGGCGGTGGCGGCGAGTCTTCGTGCTTGCTTCGAGGAACTTTCCTCATCGACCTTCGGCTCTCCGCGTGCGAACCAGTCGGCGACCACTAGGCGCAAAATTCCACATCGCTACCACTCAAATTTCCTCGCATACCTACATACGTGCCGAGAACATTCAACTACCGACTCGCGGCTATTCGATAAGGTCGAAAGGCCGGAAAGCGCCGGTCTTTCTGTAAAATTCCGAGTTCAATCTCAGTGACAAGTGGAAACGACGAATAGGAAAAAAAAAACAAACCCTGATAAGAACTTATTTGGTTTAATTTGTGAAAGGCTAATCTCTTAATTTATCTCTCTCTCTCTCTCTCTTTTACAAGATATCTTTATCGATATACGTATTCGGAACATTGATTAAACTCTGAAACATTCTTATCTTAATATATTTGGAAATAAGTCGCGTTAACGCAAGCGAGTTAATGATATCACGCATCTTCTCAGAAAGAGAGGAAGTGGCGATCGCTGCTTTTCGGCCATTAAAAGCCGCTCGCGGGCATCGGAGACCGGTCGTCTTATTTAGTTAGGAAGTCATCAGGAGTCATTGATCCTGTCAATGAAGGACGACGGGAAGCGGATCGAGATCCGCATCTGCGATCGCTCGATGCGAAAGAGCGTGGTTGTCACGGGACTTGTGCATACTCTTGAGACGCTCTTGCCTCTTCTTTTTTTTCACGTAAGAAAAAATAAGCGCACGGGAGAAGCTGAGAGAGAATCCGTCGACCTTACGCGACGCGACCTTCGAATTCCGCCAACGCCAGCAGCGATATCCTCGATACTTTTTCCTCGATATTACCATTAGAGTATTGCGAAAGATTCGTATTATATAAATCTCATTTTCACAGTTATTTTCCTAATGGCAGCTCTTAACGCCCGTCCGGTTTGCCATTAAAAACAATACTGATAAAAAATATCCTGACGCAACGATTATATTTGATATTATGATTTATTGGCGGTAAAGTTGGATAATTACTTGGCGTAAAGATGTAGATCGCGGACAGAGTTTATGCGTGTATATACACTGGAATACAAATAAATATAACAGGTTCCATTTATTCTTCTTTTATTACACTGACGATTACCGATATGATTATCAGCTGACATTCTCGTGTTGCTTTCTCATTGTTTGAGATAACTTAAACAAACGCAACCGATATAGAGTATTTTCTATTTTTATTTTGACGTTCTCGGCGTTGCGCAATTTAATAACTACAGTCTGAAAATATTTTTCTCTAACTCCCGCAGGGATGATTGATCCGCGCAATCATTTGGGCTTAGCGAACCCACGGACCCGAGCTCCATATATACATGAATAATCCGCAATACATGTGTTTTTATATATGACATTCAGTCAAATATAGTTAAAAATAAAAGTGCAAAAATAGATAGTCTAATTTAAAAAGGTAAATTAATTGTAACACAAATGTATGTGTTAATTTCAAATTAAGAATTCTAAAAACTAATTTCTACGGTATTAATTCTTTCTATTCTAAATTAGCTAAATTAAGAAGATTGAAGTTTATAATTTTATTTTAATGTACATAGAAATAGACACAAGTTAGATAAGCGCAATTTAAATTAAAATCAGAAAGAAAGGTAAACTTACGTGATGACATCATATTTCTTCGAAAACATTCGAACGTGAGCGTGGAAAATTTCAGTTGAGCTTAAACAATAGTTATATTTCAGGTACTCTATAAATTTTCGTAAGATCTGTCCCTCTGGATAGAATCTTTCAAAATAATCTCTCGGACACAATGGGAATTATACTTTTTGAAATTGAGAAAAGAATCTATTGCAAAAACAAAAATACAATCAATAAGACTTTCGAACCAGCTAATTTATGAAAAGAAAACATTTTTAATTAGATCTTACCAACGGAAACTATAATAGCTCGAATTCAATTTTTAATTTTAGATATTCGCTTCCTTTGTATGTATTACCTGCAATATTATGATATGTACAAAATGCCATAACTCAAGTCTTCCATTCCAACGTGTTACAAACTTTCCAGTATAAAATTAATAATATTCATATTAGATAATAGTGTAAGATGGGCGAGTAACACTATTCTGGGACGCGTAAAGTATGTCGAAGAAATTCGACTGTGCGATATGCGACATTGTTGCGATATCACTGCTTGATCATTATGCTTCGCCCGATGTGAATTCTAGACGTTAATCGGTTGCAAAACCGATAGCGTGGCGCTATGTGCAACAATTCTTATCGCTTGTGCCTAGCTCTCCTTACATTTCTTTTGTATCGCCTTACACGACGCGTAAATGTTTCTTTCCTGTATATATCTGAATACAAATTGAAGATTCGCATACAAATTGAATACTCGCAGTGCTATTCCCGATTTTCGGTCACACTACAATTTTCTCGAGATTATCAATTTCGCACCTGTCCACTTCTGATTGTGAGTTCACTCCCGTTGTCTTTTTTAGACGATTAAGTTTCGCGGGAATTTGCACAGTTTCGAACGTTCCTTCATTGCTTTCGTCAGGTGCATCAAATTAATTTCTATATTATCTTTATTTAATTTACTTTTATTAGTGAAACTTTCATTTGATAATGATAAAGTCTTATTTGATAATGTTTTCTAAGCTTCCAAACTTAACCATTCTGCCATCAGATTTAATTTTCGTTTTTGATTATCACAATCGTATTAACCCATTAGAAATAGAAATAGAAACTCTCTTTTGGCTAATCCAGTAAAGTAAAATTTCTTCTATTATTTTGCGAAAACCTCTCTTAAAAACTCTTAAAAATTTTCCGTAAATCGTCAGTTTTAAACGACACTCGAGACAGCACGATGTACATCATTGTAAAGAGTTCTAATCTCTGCGAAAAATATTTGAAAGTACCTAAGAATCTACGAGCGCAAACAGGCGTAAAGATGTGCGAAAGGCTTAGCAAGCTGATGAAGTTTTTTGGTATACATATATGTAGCTGTGGCGCGCTCGTGTACAAAATACTTGTAAATTTTGTGCATGAATATTTTATGAATGAATTTATATTAATGATTAAATATTAATTCGGATAAGTTTAACTGCGAAAATGCTGCTAATTATGAAATTATTAGCGATATATGATCATGTTAACAGGAGCATTCATATTATTTTTCCACATTAAAATATTCAAGCTACGTATTAAAATTTAATTGAATGATAATTATATTAAGTAAAAATTACATTCCAACAATTCGCTTCGATTCGGATTCGAGAAAGAAAATGAAATTCGATTGGATTTGATTCAACATAAAGAAATTTTCGATTCGTAAATTTCTAATAGAAAATACATTTTTTTTAAGCATTTCGTACTTGTAAAAAATAAATGATGAGATTAGTAATATTTCTTCCTAATGTTCAATAATTCGCTAGACGAGTTGGAATCTATGGCGCGGAGCGAGTGACAGAGCGCGACGAATTTCACTTGGCGCGCCGCAGTAGATACAGACAGACGCGGCAAGTAGATAGGGGCACCTATGCGCGGCCCAGTAAAGTACCTGTTAGCACGCGGAGTGGCGCGGAGAGCCGAGAGGCGCCTCGGAGAAGGCAGTCTTCACTCGGGCGTGGGAAGCTGCGTTGGCGTTACGTTACGTTACGACAATTGGCCCTAACGCGCTAGACGCCGAGCCAATTAAGAGAGGAGGTCTCTCCTCTCGTCGATGACGCCACGCGGCAACGATCGAGAATGCCGGGTCGTCTCTCGCGGATACGCGGCGAAGCGATCCTTTCACTTTCCTCCGCGAGCCCGCGAGCCTGCGAGACCGCGCACACGCGAGAGCCGATAAGGCAGCTCCGCTGTCCTTACTGTTGGAAGAAATTTCAACAGTTAACGGTATCGATACGCTGCTCGCAGCGGGTCACTAGAGTTGAGAGAGGAGCTCCTCCAGCTCCGGCTTTCGAGCGCGCGTGAGCGCGTGAGCGCGTCCTCGCCGCCGCGATCATAGAAAGGTTGCAGAGTTCCATTCGCGTGTTACTTCTTAAAATTATTATTCTAAATAAAGTATACAATAATTATATAGTTAATTGTTAAAATTATTAAATTATTATAAAATTGTACAACTATAAAATAGTAATTATTAAGGATATAATATGACTAAAACTCTAAAATAATTATTGTTAAGGAAGCGCTCCTTTGTCTCTGTTAATTCGCTGCTTAGAAATGAAATGTATGGCCTCTCACTTTTCAAGAGGCCGCACAGCTCACAACTCGGCACGCGATAGAATAATTTTAATTCTTTCATGATATGCGCGTGTTATTAACGCGGTACATGCACGTGAGTAGACGCACGATGAATCAGAGAGGCAAATAACTTCTCACAGTCGGAAGGAAGTCGCGAACAAAGCGTCGTTTCGCGTCGTTTCGCGTCGTACGCGAAGGTGAGGGAGGACAAGACGAGGATAAAAATTCTACGGTGCAAAAGCGGAGAAAAAGTCTCCTCCCAGGGAATTCCAGCGAGTTCCTTCCTGGTAGCCGTCACCTCCCTCGGCCGTCGTTTCTTCCTGTAACGAGGAGAGGACGCGGGAGGAAGAGAACACGGCGACGGCGACGGCGGCGGCGTAAGGAGGGCCGGGTTCGCCTCGTGGGCGACTCGTACGTTCCTAAACTGCATTCCAGCCTGCGTTGCCACGTCTCGTTCCACACACGCGGACACGCGTGCACACACATACACTCTTTCTCTGTCTCTCTCTTGTTCACACATGTTAACGCGACACACACAAGAGTCGCAAGCAGGAGCGACTTTTGGGTGGGGGTGCATCGAGCTCGACTCCTCGTAAATATTCCGGCCAATATATCCCCCCCCCCTTTCTTCTTTCGCTCTCTTGTTCCGTGCTCTCCTCGCGTCTCGCTCCTCTCCTTCCGTTTACCGTCTTATTCTTTCTTTTTCGCGTCGTCACGTCCGCGAAACTGCGCCGTGAGTCGAGCCAATTTCGCGTCGTCGTCGCCCGACACAAGTGAATTCTAGGACGCTTTTGAGCGGAAAAATTTGGAGCGCGCCCGACGGAAATGTCTCCGCGGCCCGTCTTCGCGAACGATCTTTCGAAAATCCCGTCGTCGTCGTTGTGTGGGGTCGTGTGAAAGTTGCTACGCGATAAACCTACGTTATTTACTTGTTATTTTTCGCTCGGAAAAAATATCCGGTGAATATTAGTCGACGCGAATAGCAGTCAATCATAAAAAAATAGAGAATCTCCTTTTTGCATCTTTGAAAAGATGATAAAGATTGTAAAAAAACAAAAGTTGTTTTCACAGAAGAAATATGATGGATTTTTCTTTTTGAATTTTGCTTTTTCTCCTATATTTAATACTTAATAAAATTTACATTATTAGGGAAAAAGAAAAAGAAGGAGAATGGACAATCACACTTTTAATATGATGTCAAAATTTTATTTTATTATCATGATATTAATGTAAAAAAGTAAAACATTTAGCGATTTCTTATAATATATATTTTTTACATTGCTAACAAGTAAATGAGGAAAAGAGCATAACAAAATATAATTGTAATATATACTGTGCAATTAGCTTAGAGAAGAGAAGAGTATATCTCGGTATTGTTAATTTCAGCAGAAATTCATACAATCTCTGTGCATTTCAAATAGCATGTATATCTATTGAAATTGAATTGTCACGTATACCTAATGCGCTCCGCCATCGCGGAAACATTTTGAAAGTCGATCGAATGGAATTTTAATCGCGCCGGTTTTGTCTAGTCGAGACGACGCTGAATTAGTCATATTTCCATAAGATTTGCATATGCGTTGTGCGCACGGGGGGAAGGCGAGAAATGGGGGAAAAAAAGAGAAATCGATAGCAAAAGGAACCAAAATGAACTCGTGAAACTCGCAGTAAACAAAAGACCTTCTCTCTTTCTCTCTCTCTCTCTCTCTCTCTCTTCCTTCGCAAGTAAATCACGATACCCCCATCTCGGACAGATCATTTTGAGAATCATCTCATCTTCTCTAAAAAACTTGTTTAATTTCTGACATGAATGCAATACATCTGTCCATGATAATCTGTATGGAGCTGTAATTTAACTTTGTAATGTAATATGTGGTCGCGAAGATATGGTCATGGAGGAAAAAGTCTGCAAAAGAATGCGCAGTATTTATAATAGTTCCTCTTGGCAACTTGTATCGTTTTCTCCGCAAAATAACGTTCCAATGATAAGTTGAGCGGACAGTGTAAATTAACTAATCGTGATTTACAGATTCGCTCTGTTCATAAAACGCAGTCATAAGTTGACTATTTAATGTTCACGTATTTCTCATGTTTACATATTAGTAGTGTAAGATAGACAAGTAGGGCTATTTCAGTCCCTAATGTCACCCAGATTTATAAAGATCCTCTGTGATTTCCCGCTGAAAATTGTATGTGGAATGAGAGATTTGAAGTCAGGCGGTCAGGACCTTTCCATTGCTAATCGCGTTAGCACGGAGCCACGCGTTATCCTATTCGGTATATCGAAAGCAAATATCTTTCCTTTGGTTAGAAGCTTTCCCGCTTATTTACTCCTCTTGCGCATCTCAAGGTATCAAATGTAAATGTTGTCCTTTGATAAGAATCAAGTTGCCTGCCCTCGAAATCGGCGCCGACGCGGCCGAGAAAAAGAGGATTGATTTAATCCCTTTGACGTAACAAACAGACTTTTCTTCTAAATTACGAAAAGTCGGAGAACCAGGTATGTTCCCCGACTCGCGCTTTGAATACGTGAAAGTACTCGACGCGTATACGTCGATGAAGAACGTCGTACTACGATCTCAAGGATATCCCCGGGGCTCGGCAAATGCCTAATGATAATAATCGCAAACACATCCACAACGTTGGATCTACTTTCAACGCGCACGTGACGATGACGAATTCCTTACGCGGACTATTATCTCGGAGACTCGCCGAGCGTGACAGGATTCGCAGAGACAAAGGCTTAAAGACGCACGTAACGCTCGGTAACGCGACGCGACGTTCGGAAAGAAGAGGTGAAGGGGAGACAGCTCGGAAATCCCTTTAAACGACGAGAGAGGACGATCGATCGGTTAATTTTGGTCCTGTACTCGATGATACTCTAAGGAAAGTATCGAAACTGGCGGTTTCGCGGCGGAAGGATTACGACGGATGGTCGGAGGTCAGAGCGAGTCGTTCGGTCATAGCAAGCATGTGCACGCGAGAGGGAGAGGAAGAGAGGATATTACTCGCCAGAGAGTTCGTTACACACGAGCTGCCCTCCGGGTAAAATTATGCCGGAAGAGAAGTCGGAATCCACCTTTTTTCCTCTGTCTCTTACGGCCGCGAACACAAGCACCGACGCGGTTGCGTTCATTTCGTTGCTTGCACTTCGGAAACGAAGGCGACGTCAGGCCTCCCTTCCATCTTCCTCCGCCGCGCCGCGCCGCGAAGAAGAAGAGTCCGAGGTCCGAGGAGCGCGGATGAGCTGGTTTTGATTAGAGCGCCGACATATGTTGCTGTGAATCGCTCGCGCGCTTCTAAGCGAGAATTATCATCCAACTGGCAAATCGCGCTGTCAGAATGCCTTTATTTCGCACGCGGACGATACGGGTATAAAATTAGAGAAGTCTTTGCGCATAAATCAAATCGCCGAGCTGGCGCTCGACGCGCTGAAGGAGTCTCGACTTCGCTTTGAACCACCAATTAGTCTCATCTATTTCCGTTCGTATCCGCACGATCTTGCCAAAACAGCATTGCTACTGGAATCCGCAACAGGTTAAATGCAGCCATTTCTTCTTTCACAGAAAACGAATATAACATCCCATTATTATTGTTTACACAACAAGAATTGTAATCAGCATCCTTTCGTCCTTATGTCGATAGAGTATCCATAAAAGAAGAGAATAATGTTGATCTTATATATTTACAATTTATGAAGGAAACTTTGGTTTAGTAGACAGCGCATTGATCTACCTAATCTACTATAATCTACTATATACTAAAGATGCCGGATTCGATTCCCGCCCCAAATCTTCAGAAACATTTTTTCATACGCTCCTCTTTCCTCTCGGAAGGCAATGCCAAACCATCGAGCATCATCTTGCCATAAGAATTTCTCTAAAAATCTGCTGTTCGGAATCGACATTAAACTGTATCCCGTATGTCTGTGTATAATCAATTTGTGCGCACCACAAGATATACGAGAGAAGTCGTCTCGTCTGAATCGTCAAACAATAGGACTAACATCTCAGTCCAATTAAAAAAAAGCTTTCAAGAGATAGAAATTTAGGTGTCTTAATTTTATCAGCATATATCATGATAACAATTGGGGCACTTAAATTTCTATCTCTATGAAAGCTTTTTTTAATTAATTTTAATCATACTAGAGTCTCTAATTACTGTTCGGCTAATAGTATAGTAGTAGTATAAATGAGCGGCTAGGTATAATAGTTACCTCGACTTAAAAATTCCGTGACTTTGGAATGAGGGACCACTGGGATTTAATCCCTTCGGTTACTAATCACTCGCGTTAGCATGAAGTCACGCGTCATTCCAAAAGAAAATACAATTTGCGATAGAGACCGAAATATATGCTGCATACTATTAATTATCACTAAATTAATTCCTATTACTAATCGGGCTAATAATTGTTAATATCAGATATTGCAATTTATTATTAATATTTATCACATTACAACGATTAGTTATTGTTATCGCGTATAATAATAATTATTATAAACAAACACAGGATCGCACCTCTGTTTAATGTAATATATACTAAAATTATATCTCTATCATATATTCTTCATCATATTCTGCATGTTACGTTTTACATTATGTCTTCGCGTGATTGAGGCTTAAAGTTTGCACGACACAGTTTTACCAGTGCTCCCATCTATCCGCAAGACCGACGACTGATTTCTGAAACACAATAGAGCATAATGTTAAAATAATTATAAATGCTATTGTGCGTCAAGTACGTAATTTTGTATGTTAACGAAGCGTTCGTGGCTTATCTATTTTTGGACGACACTCAGACATGTGTGCGATAACGATTCACAATAATTTACAGTTTTGAAGTCTGAGTCATTACAAAGCACTTTCTTAATATTAATTAATTATGAAATAACAAGTAAAAACTAATCATTAATTTCTCGTAATTTTTTTGATGATTTGATAAACGCGCATAGATAACAAAGCTTTATCCTTAAAATCATAGATTTTCCTGGAAAAAAATTAACGAATAAGTTCCATAAAAACTTTATTATTTAATTACGTGATAATGGGAGCAACAATAGCGAGGGAAACAGTATCCAGATAGCGCAATTAAACATCAGGATAATATCCGCTCATAGCGTGCAGATAGATAGATAATAATTTTATTGAAATCCGCAGGGAATCCGTGAGAGATTCATGAATAAGTCCCATAAGATTTCCCCTCCCCCGCTAGACAATTCGCGCGGCAACAATAGCAACAGTGCGAAAATAGCGTCGATTAGCGTCGAGATAAGGGCCCCGCGGCCTCTCACGTGGCCACTACGCGGGGATCCACGGCGCTTCCGCGTTCGCTAATCAGTCGGATCTAACCGATCGATCGCACGATCCGGGATGACGCACACCCGCGCGTATATAATGCCGTTTGCAAAGATCGATGCGTCAACGTTCTCGGTAAACAGCCGCGGATATTTGTCAGAGACGAACTCACCACAACAGGCGCGCGATACCTCGGCGGCTCCGGCGAGATGAGCCGCGTTATGATCTCACCGTGGCAATTTCGCACCGGATTCTTCCTCGTTCTCGCGGCAAGACTAATCGCTCACATCTCACACGCATGATCTCGCGATCATGTTAGACTGCTCCGATAAGTACGTGTTTAACATCAGACATGTTAAACATTTACTTGTTGCTGGCATGTGCTTTTATCCTGTTAATTACGGGACATTTGTGTCCGGTGTGATTATAGAAAATTAATAATGCATTATCGAAACACACTTTATGCCCATATTTGTGCAAGAAAAAAGAAACAAGTATGAGACTTCCAGCGATATAAAGAAGAATTACATAGACTTTTCAAAAATAGATCAAACGTATCTTATTTTGTCCTTTAGAGCGATTCTGTAACTCTTAACGACAGTTCGTTATCGTTGTAATGTTGTTGTGCAATATTTTTACTATGTGAAAAAGCTGCGTTAAACATAGCCCTTTTTTTAATTATTTCGATTATTTTTTATATATTTCAAATATTTTTCATATCTTTTTTTTAGAAATAGAATATGGCATTCCATTGTTTCAAATCTTCATACTGTGATTATGGTCAATATCCTTATATCAGTAGGAAAGCAGAATTGTATTTCATTCATCAATTAATGAAGAAAAGATTTGTTGCCAAGTACCATAGCAATTCCAGTGAATTTTATATTGCTTTTACAACAGGGACACGCTAATTATCATTCGAATAAGAAATAGTGTTTATATG
>VBVR01001676.1:2466-28141 GCA_011638315.1 Tetramorium parvispinum | reverse complement strand
AAAAGCTACAATAATCGCAAAGAGAGAAAGTGCGTCGAAAGGGCTTCGTATTTATTCCAACAAATTCTCCTTTCAACTTGTTGTGATTGGCGATTAACTATTAACAATTTAATGGCAGACGCACTGTGAACGCGAGAAAGAAATTCTACACGAAAGGAACTTGTCCTTCTTCGTGCACGCTTACAAAGAAATGTAAAATAGACATGGAGGAAAGATTTTGTCGCTTTTAATGACGAAAAAATTCGCAGACAATAAGAATGAAAGAAAGTTTTCTATCACAAATCGATCTTTAGATGTTCATGGTCTGAAGAGAATATTTCCTGTGCCTATACGGTCTTTCAAGTCGGCCCCATCTTCGATCCAATTCTCTGTAATCAGATCCAATATAACTCGCATAACCCTTCAGCTGGATGCAACGAGCTGAGTCTAATCATCGCCTAATCGGTCGACGGTTCATTTCAGAGCCGGCAATAGTTAGATCGTGCAATACGGCCAGATAACGGATATCCTGTGGACGCTGAAAAATCTAGATGGGACGTATCGTTCAGAATTAGTAGTTTTTTAAAAAAGAAGCTATCTCTCTGACCGAAGCGATAAGAGAATTAAGAATCCGTAACACGGATAATAACGAAATGAAATCTGACACGAGGAATAGAGGATATTCTTTCTCAAATCATGAGAAGCAACTCATGAAGTGTTTCATAAACGTAATGAATTTATTTGTGCAAAAATAAAAATATTTTTTTATAAAAACGAAATAAAATTAAATGCAAAAATAGGATATATCGAATCGTCGCTGAATCAGTTTAAAGCAATTTACTTGTAGCAATTAGCGTTCTGTCCAGCGAAATAAAAAAATATATTTCTTAGATTGCATATCAAAAGAAGCCGAATGATTGAGAAAAAAGAATCCTACGCTGGTTCTTGAATCGATGAAACAATACAACAGCATACATACTTCTCTTTTTCACGTACACAGCAATCAGAATAGAAGCAAATAATTACGAGATATCTAAATTGAAGATTATTTTACATGTCAGTCAGAAATCAATTTATTCGGCAAATTTGAATAAACTGTAAATAAAATAGAATTGCTCATGTATGTGCATCGCAATAATCTCGCTATATTTTAGAAAGGATTTATTGCGTATTATTACAAAGGCTGTAATTCTGCCTTGTTTTCACGCGCAACTAAGGGCTCATATTATTGGGCGCATGTGACAAACCCTTTGTCGCTACTGATTCCAGATCGTTTTACTCGGTTACGAATGATTCACATGGTAATATAAGCACCGATCGATGAGCATGATTTTGAGTGCACCAAATTCCTAGCATAATAATGTCTAAAAATTAATACTGACAATGTATCTCTGTAATAGTTTGAATAATTGTAGGCAATGCGCATCACTATCACAATTCAATGACATTGGCATTTATTATATGAAGCTTTCAATATACAACGGAAAAGATGCCTCTTCAATAAGCGACTTATTTGAACGTTGTTCGTCACCGAGAGAACATCGATTTCCGGTGTATCTCCAAAATAGAAGTTTGTCCATGATCCAACTCTCTCCATATGGCAAAAGTGCTCGTTCGAGCTTGCAAGAGTCCATCAAAGTTTCGCCTACGGTATGCTCGATAGTGCAATCATGACGATTTACATACATACATAAACACGAACATCGCGAACGCGGCAGATTCATGGAAAACAGAATTGTAATTCAGAAGTTATCAAACAGCATTATCAAACGGCTGATTTAAATTATTTGCATATCGCTTTAACGGCTTACTTAATACACTTGCCGTTCTCCCACGTTCGGGAGACAAGTAGGAACATTGAGCGACACTCGGGGCTCGCAAGAAGTAAATTATAACTCTGAACAAACGTTAATTATGCAACTGATTGAGCTGCGGTTGCTTATCGCTTCTAGAACAACGTTACCGAACGCGATACGAACTCTTCGGCGCTCTCTACAAACCAACGACAAGGTGCATACCAATGAGATGCAACAAAGGCGAATGCTGCGTCGTTCCTACCTGTAGGTACGTGAGCGCAAACTGAGAATCTGTATTGTAACGCGCGCACGTAAGGTCGAGCGTATTCAACGGAGTTAACGATAAAGTTCCTACACGGGGAGCACGTGAATGAAGCGCTTAATGACAATCGCCATTTATGACGTTGGCATTTTGCTGGAAAATTGTACAGCATTATGGAACATATAGAGAACTTATAGAGCGTTTGAGATGAGATATCAAGAATGGCGAGCTGCGCGCGATTAATTGTGATTGTTAAAAAGATAAACAGAAAGGAGTGAATCGGTAAAACAGTTTTTGATTTATTTATGGCCAGCAAGCAAAGCATTTAAACAACAACGCTGAGAACAGCTTTAATAAATAACTCGCACCTATGCCAGCGTGTATTCCAGTTACCCAGGAAGACAGCCTTGTGCTTCTCGGTTGCGAAACGACATTGAAATATGTGCTGAATTTTAGTAAAATATTTTCTCTTGTAACAACGTTTAATTTTATCCTAGACATAATTTTGTAACTTAAATTCAATTATCATGAACAGATTTCTATCTATATTTCATTTATTATGCATACGAAAAATGTTTAATAATCGTGCAATCTTAATATCATAATCTGCTTTTATACCTAAATTATCTCCGTATATTACCGCTTTCTTTCATTCTAAACTTTCTTGTAATCTTTATATATCAAGAATTAATGTTTTATCAAAGAAAAACGTAGTACATATCGTAATTTAATTTACTTAAGTAGACTAGACTTAACCATAGTCAGGCTTCACTTGCTACGAGTCGTTGGATACAAATACATGCTGAATCATGAAAACAATGCTGAATCACTGATGACACGATTTTTTCCTTGGAAAGGTAACCGAATCAGTCTTTGAATAAAATAACATGTCGATATAATAACATGAATAAAATAACTTGCGCTCTCCGTTGTGTCAGAAAAAAAAGTAAAATTGTTCCGCAAATTGATAAATGATGAAATGTCTCGGGCACTTATTACAAATTATACGATATTTTCTGTTTTGTTTGATTATGTCAATGGAAGTGTGTGACTACTAGTCCCAAGCTCGAACATCGCAAAGTAGTTAACACCGCGTACTGATTAAAAGTACTTTCCCGATGTAATCTAATTATACAACATCAAGTTAGTTACGCGACAGCGTTCAGGTAAATGTACTTATTTGACATTTTAGAAGGTTGATAGCTAAAGCTAACACTTTAGTGTTTGTGATAGAAACTAACGCTCTACTTTCTGCTTATATAGCATTAAATTCCACGATCTAAAAACAAAGACTTTGCTAATCGTACCGAAGAAATATTATTCCAATCTCTTAAAAAATATAGAAAAATTAGGAACATGTAAAATGCAAATATCTCAGATATTCATCCTATCTTAATTTTTTACTTTTCCCTCTAATTATATATATGTATATATATTTTTTCACTTGCCTCTCTTTAGCTTAAAAAAATGCTTCAACAAACTAAAAAGTTACAAAATAAAAAGAAATCGTACATTTCAATCATCCGTTTCACTATCATCATCACAAAACTGCTGTTTGCAAAAAAATCCGTAAAAAAAGACACATCCCCTGGGGAAATCAAACAACTGAACCGAAGTGATGCCATTTCCAATTTCCTAAAAAAAGGGAAACCATTGGCAATCGTGTCGACCCTTCCATTTACTCGAATTAATGTAAGAAGAATATAAAGAGAAAATATACACGTACACAATATACACAATATGTCTTCATGGACAATAAATAACTAAGCTAAATAACAATACATATGACATACTCACAATGACGGCGAGTACATTAAGCTTTGATTATTAGAATATATTATATATTTATGCAACCAATTAGCAATTTAAAATATAATTATCTGTAATCACGTAATGCAATTTGTTATAACTGTAAAATATCATAATCTTCATCGGTAAATGACACAAATAATTTTATTTAACATTAAATCGATTAATTAATAATTATTGATGTAAATGGAAGTACTTATACATTATTAAAAACACGTATATATTATGCATGTATTGATACAACTATTCAACTATTTAATATGTAATTTTGCTATTATTAATTGTTTACCAGAGCGCAATGTAATTTGTAAAATAAAATAAACTTTCTTCTTATCTAGCATTGATATCCGTTGCAATTCAAATTCTCCATCGAAACTGGCAAATTACATACCTGGCGTTACATCACTGCATGTGATAGTTGAGGCGTAACACTTAGCAATTAACCATATTGCCAGCCGTCATTATTCATTGCGGATATCAGCGATAATGGCTTTGCTGGAGAGCACGGCCCATGCGTGAGAATTGCGTATTTAAAGAGTTAAAATTACGATATTACAATATCGATAAAATTGCAAATATGCAATGAACAAATTTTGTGACAGAGCAATGATTGCTTTTATTATATATATGTATATATATACATACATACATACTCACGTACAATATTGCTCCAAATTCATTAGAAAGTAAAATATTATTAAAAAAAAATTATATGCTTTTATATTTAAAATTTTATGATGTTTAATTTTCGGTATTTAGAAATTCTCAATTATATGGATGATGGATTTCTTAAATTTTGCAGCATTCGAATAATATGAAATGTATTAATTATTGAATCTAAGACTTTTATAAAAATAAAATATATACCTTTGATTTTACTACTTAAAATAATTGAAACGAAAACGGTTGTTCTTAATCGAGATTAGTATTTCGATAATCGACCAAGGTCAATTAGTCTTAGTTCTTGTTTGCTGTATTATATTATTGTTCGCAACGTGTACTTTCAGTAAACAAGTCGCACAAGTTAAACTCTGTCTTTCTCTTACAAACAACATATATGTAAGAGCTTAAAAGCTTCATATAATATATTGTACATCCAAGCAGATATTGTGGACATACTGTTGAATACGTTAAGAGCGCATGTTAGATTCCGGGCATATTTAGAGAGAAAAAGACCGTGGAGTTCATTTTTTTTACCACATTTTTTGGCCATAAATGTCATATAAAATATAAATTTCATATTAAATAAAAATTACTTTATACGAGAACCGCGCTGTGACTGTGCATTCCTATTACCATGTGAATATTGATATATCATGCTGTGTGACAGTAAATTATTTTGAATTGTATCAACGGACGAATACACCGCGTACATTGTTTTACGACAGACTGAATCATATAAATTACACTGTTGCTGATACATCGAATGCCAATTGTGATAATTGTTTTCGCAATCACACCGAAATGAAATAACGAACGAATGCATCATTGTCGTGAGCTTGAATTACAGGTATAACCCTTTATTATAGGCACGCGCCATGCGTTAAGTCTATTTTCAGCGTTTGAAAATAAACGACGCATGATTCACTAAAGGTCTAAAGATATCGAATAACGCAAACGTTTCTGATGTGTACACATAAATTAGCTGATTGGAAGGCTGTTTTGAATGGAAACTGAAGCAAATTAATCGCTAAAGCCTTAATTGCATTAATCGTCATAGCATCATGAATATCACATTAGGTAAAGGTATGCGAATATCTAAATGCATATTGAACCTCCTAAGTGGAAAGCAAGTAGATTTCTGCACGGATCTTGTCGCGAATACTAGGAAAATTACATTAAGACGTTGCATGCGCAACGGCAGTTATAACAGTTTAAACGACTCTCATCTATAGATACAAAACCGCGATTACTAAATAGAATGACAAGGTACAACAGTACGAACAATACAGAGCAATATGCAATATAAGTCTATAAACGGAGAAAAATAAGTAATTAGAAAAAGATTTCTTGTTAGAAATCAGACATTCCCTTAGGCATTTTTACTTCTTTTGCAATAAAGAAAAACTAGTTCTTACAATTTCTGAATCTTACGATAAAAAAATAATAATTAATAGATTCAATCATTTTATCAAGCATTACAAATAATAAATATTGCATATTTTTATTCTTTCCCAAGCTCTGCTTTAACGCGACAGAATTGCAAATCTATTTTTTCATGTTATCCTACGGACACACATTCCGAGGATTCAGTCTTTGCAAAATTCATATCGCCCAGTAAACTAGAAATTCAAAATACAGACACGGTGCCGTTTCTATCTATAAAAGAGAATGTGAGAAATGTACGGGTTCACATAAAAGAAACGGGATTTAAATGGGACACGCAAAGCCATCTTCAATCTCGTAGCAACCGTACGCGTGCAACGTAGCTAAAAAAGAACAATACCGATTCACGCAGAACAGAAAGCAATTAACGTGTACAATCGTTCTAGGGAAAAGAAGTCAAATTGTTTCGCTCAACTATTCAATGATGAAAACTCTTTATCGATAGGAAACTTTCTTTCTACCTTGTATCGGTAGAAATCCTCTAACTTATTTAATATCGTTGCTAATGCGTGATATTTCAAAATAATGATTCTTTAAACAGTTTTACAATTAGTGAAATTATTCGAAATTTCAAGGATAATACTGTAAAATGTCACAGATAAATATATCGCCTCTATTAATATTTCTCTCTGCGATTTATTTTTTTTTTCTTAAAAAAATATACTACTGCTTAGAATTAATCGATGTATCAGTCTGTAAAGTTTTTTCCTTCCTATACGCTATGAAACGTTCGGCCGAATAAAAAATACGTCCGAAAATTCGTGCAGTATTAACAACTATTGTTTCAATGCAACTTGCATAAATATATGTCAAAATCTTTTGATAAATTGCACGATAAATTGTATATGGTTTATATTTTATTCGGCCGGTATTGTTTGAATTTTGTATAATTTCTCTTCGATTACAAGATATTTATGAGAATACGTGCGTTAAAAGAAATTCGAATATACAGCACCCTGTTATCGATCAAATTTTTATTTTTATGTTCACATTAGAATAAATGATGCATGCGTTCGATAATCAATTGAAATCATAAAAGTGAGGAAAAACAGAGATACATTCCAAGGCTTCAACAGTCGCATGTCAACCTTGCGCAAATCCTAGAAAAGCGTCACATATTTCCACGCTTTGCAATAATGCTACGTAATAGCAGTCACGCAACGTTTTTGTCGCATAACTGCGCAAATTTCCGTTTTGATTCTAAAGGCTTTTATCTTCTCACGATTGTTTGCGACTGTTTCATTTCTGAATACTTTGGAAAGCACTTCCAAACCATACTTAGGGTAACAAATTGTTGGGAGCAATATCAGACAGCCGGGCAATCTCATTAGAACATAATGGATTCTCAACTTAGGTCTTGACCCTCGCAACTAAATTGAACGGTACTAACACGCGAGAAAACCGTCCAATAAAGTAAAAATCGGATTGTTTCTAGTGGATAATCAATATTTAATCTTATCAGATTGGTTCAATTCTAGTCCTTGAAAGACGAAGCAGCAACAGTTATACATCTGCATAAACTTATTGCATAAATACAGTAGAAATATTAAAGAAAACAACACATAAAATTACTTGTTCATGTAACGTCAAATGCATAAAATTAAATGTTCTGTCACTTCGAAAGAAATGTTTCAAGTTGAATAGTCGCTCTATTGATTTGTCTGCGAAGAGTTGTACAAACAAGATCTTGGACGTATTTGTTCTCATACTTCTGCATGTCTCTAACGTTCGCGAGGAGCATTGTAAAAAGAAACGATTTACGTCAATCCATTGTAAATAGTTTCAGAGATTCGAGCTATGTGATGGAACGCACATATCGAAACAGTACGTATCGTTACGTTTAGAGTGCCATACTTTTTCAGGATAACGTAATCGACGCCACAAAAATTCAACCAACGGTACGCCGTCACGCAATGCACTAAAGATATTTTCCGCGCGTAATCCACGAGCGACGGCGCGTAATTCACCGTACAAAAAACAGCTAGAAAACCGGCGAATTATCTTTAACTCCACGGAATAATGCATGCTGTGTTTATCTTGCGACGGGTGAACGTGCCTGTTTTATCGCTACCGAAACTAAAGCGACGTGAAAGCTCGATATTTGCTTTGTGAGCTAAGAGGAAAGGCTCAAAAACAAAGCAATTTACGCGTGAAGGAAACGCGTAATTCTAAAATGCCCTGAAAATTCTAAATTTATCAAAGGGAACAAAAGAGATTTTGTTTTCCAATTACTGAATAATTGATGCTACCTCTATCAAAATGTCAAAAATCATGAATATCTCATGTGAAAATAATTCTTATATAACTTATATATAATATTATTAAACTCATTATGAGATTAGAATCTCTACTAGATTCAATATTAATTTATAAAGAACTCAATCTAATTTTAATACAATATAATTGATGATGAATATATTCAACTGCTGCATTTATTTCAATAATATTTCTCTATATTTTAATATATTAAATTTCTCGCAACATTGTTATCAAAAAGTTCAGCGGCATTGTTACAATTTAATTTATACCTCGTTAGAGTAGTATGTGTAGAGTTTTTATATGAAACGTTACGAAACCGCCACAAATCACGTTACACAAATACCCGTCGCTTTTTTTCACAGAATAATTAACTGCATCTTTGAACTGAAACTTTTCGAACCTAGAGCTTGACAGAGTTCAAACAAATGCGAGTTTGTTCGCCACAGGCAACTCTCTTTCTTGAGAAAAGTTACGCCAATTAAGACACTTCTGTGATCGGATTCCACAATGGCATTCTACTCAGAACTTATAAATGATCTTTCATCTGGGTCTGAGAAACAACCTGGAAAACGGAGAATTACACATCGTTCTTGGCGCGAAAACGGTCAGCTGATTTTGTTGACCATTATGTATTTTTCACGAGCAACAATGGGGCTGTTCGAGAAACGTTTTTTACGTAAAAAGATGGATGGAGGAAAGAAGATATGATACGAAGGTGTTTGAATCGCAATCGATTTTACAGATCGAATCGGTGACCTGGATATACATGACATGATAGTGCATTAAATCGTATATTTAAAAGATGATAAGAAATTTTATCCATGTAAGAATTCGAGAATATTCGCCCCCGCATTTCATTGCGTACTATAAACTTCTTTCTGGCGTTAGTAATACAAATTAAATAATTCCCATTGTAAATCTGTCTAACTAATGTGCCAATTATAAACTTCATTAATTATGAATAGAATAAATTTAACAAAAGCTGACATGCCGCATTTCAAAGCAGATCGAATTTTAATTTGTCAACGAAACAAAATCGATGTTCGCATTTTCGATGCATTCAACAATCACGCCAATTTTCCGCGACACATGCGTCACAACACGACCAATGCGTATAAAGCAATTGTTAATAAAAGCGGAAAATGCGAGATTTCGAAATGCGCATAGCAGCGCAATGCTATCACAGGTGTAATTCATTACGTTTCAGCTCGTAGGTTATCATGCCGTCGCGGCCGCGACGAAACTGCCTAGTATTATAAAACAGAGTCCTTGTTCCATTACTGTGAAACGATAGAAGAAAAACTAAAAAAAGGACTCTGACTTCGCATAGGCAAAGTAGAAAGAAACGCGAAACTTTTCTCAAAGAAACTTCTTCCCGTTTGTCCTGAGCTACGGCGCGACAAGAAACGCAGATAATTCCCACCGCCGTCGCAACGTTGAGAGAAATTCGCGACAGAATAAAAATAACATGACTATTGAACATACTAACGCTCATAAATCTATATAATAAAGCACGCAATGTAATACGCAATGTGTCCGCGAATTTTAAAATTTTATGAAAGAGATATGCTAACAATTACATCAAGAATAATTTCTTTTCAGAAATAGTTCATTAAAAAAAAATGAAATAAGTGAAATAATACTTTATATCTTTACTAAAAACAGAATTATACGAAACTTCACAAATTATAACAGAGACTGCGAAAACTTTTTTTCGCGCCTTTAAAAATGGAAAAGATTTTCAATACTTTTTTTCAAATGTCTCTATGCTGTCATCACTCAATCATGCTTATTCGAGAAAAGCTTTTTCGCTTTGAACGTTCAAAGGCAGAGCGACCTGATTTTAAAGAGCTTATTACACGCAAAATTCTCTCTAATATTGTACGGCATTAGTAGCGAAGTATTAAATTACTTAAATAGAAGATATAATTGTCTCGTGGTCTGATTCTTAAAAGCAATTTAACACAAAGTATACCAGAATACCACTGAATAACTTACGATTATATTCTTTCTCGATATGACTGCCGTATAAGAGTATCCAAAGCAATTCAGTGAAGTCAAGTTCTACAATGCAACCTCGTTGATGACTAACTTTCAAAATTCAACTTTTTAATTAGTACGGAACTTTATCTTATATATATGTTAATTTGTAATCATAGTACCAATATTTCTCTTTGAGAGAAAAGGGATCGGATAAAAGAAAGCAATATTATCTTTAACATTTAACATTAAGACACACAACACAGATATTCAAAGAGTAATAATCGAAGAATAAAAATTCGAAAAAACGGTGAAGTGTTCCATAATATTTCAGGCTTCTGAAATATGCCAAGATCAATTTTGCTGCCTGTTAACGTGAAAAAAAAAAACAATAACGACCGCTGACGAGAGATATGACCTCCCATTAATAAAGTGTCAGAAATAATAGAGACAAGAATTTCTTTCAAAGACCTTAATTTGTACGCTTTCATGTCTCGAGACAGTTAGGCCACAATTAGTGTATTTATTATGCAAGAAATCACGGGCTTCTATCCTATCGCGCAAAATTACAAATGAATCATGTTTTTTCCCCCCCCCTCCCCACCTCTCTCTCTCTATCTTTCTTTCTACGAGAAAAGAAAATTAGAAAAGTTGCGATATACAGAGAGTTGTTATATTTTGAAAGTGGCGATAACTCAAAATCGCTGTTACGATTGCCCAGAGCAACGATGATTCACGCTCGAAGAAATTCAATCGTTGCGCCGTGCCGGAAATCGTACTAAAACCCAACTAGGCGCTTTGTCCATTTTACTTACAATGCATACAATGCATCTCTAGTCCGTATTTAAGCGGGAATTAATTTCTAGGGATTGCGCAATTACACAAATTGGATCTCTCCTCTTTATTCCAAACTCAACTCGTTTTCTACGCACTGCGTGATGTATTGCACTTTCGCGAAGGAAGCAATCGAGCTTCGCACTTCAATGTCCGGAAATCATAGCCTCTTCGTGCGACGAGATCGTATCGTATAATACGTTTATGATCCGTTCAATTTATGATGAAAGTAATGTGCTTGCTGCATCAATTCTGCAATACGAGCGCTGTCTCTAACAGTATTCTACAATCGGCTCTCGATATTTTTGAGAAATAGGGCAATGAGACCTCTTTTAGCGCGTCACACTTCGATTTATTTCATTTAACCGTCTACCGCAATAACTTTATTCTTCTCGCTGCCGCGTCCAAATTATTACATCAAATAAAAAAATTTTCTCGAAAAAAATATGTAACAGAGCATCCCAAATGCAGTCAATTTGATTAATTGATAAAATTATTTCGAGCACAAAAGCATAATTCAATAACTTGTAGGAAAAAAAATTCACGCGCCGCGAGAATTTTTGACGTTTATCTCGATTCCGCGCGTAAATCACATTAGTTTCGCTCGGTACTCTCAATAAGGACGATCGTCTTCATCTCAACCATCGTCCGGGTCAACGAATACCAATTCCCAAGATTTCCCATGTGCTTTCTCGTCAAACTTTTCTCCAGGATTTATCTCCGTAACAGAAAAAGGGCAACAATCTTCAGATGTTAAAATCGGAGATAAGACAACGAAATCAATTCTGATTACCTTCAATTGTCAAATTACCTTCAAGTAACGTTCACTCAACAAACAAAGTTTTGATCTGTATTCTCGATATATTTTTAATACTAAATTAATTTATTTAACTACACAGCACGTTTGATGTTAAATATATATATCTAATTCTTACTTCACAACGGTTTTGAATATATTTATCTTATTAGACAAATCAAATTTAAATTTTACAGCTACATTCAGTGATAAATGCCAGTGTTAAATACAAACCACAACCTATATTAAACGAAATCTTACAAGAGCCAAATTTAGAATCTCGAAACTTCAAACAAAAACAAGAATACGGACTTTCATGTTCGTTGTGTGTATCGATTGTAGTAAGAAAGTTGGAAAATGGAAAAGTTTTCAATGTAGGAAAAAGTTATTGAGATATACGTAAGGCATACTACAATGTTCACATATGACTCCTTATACGTCCAGACGCGTCAAATAAGTACAATAAAACTTGTTCAAAGCGCGACTTCGATCATCTGTCTTTTCTGAATGATTAATAAAAGTTCTTATTGAAAGATCGAAGGTCGTGCAAGATTTCTCGAAAAGAATCAACATCCCACGAACAGCATAATTGATCCCATAAAATTACATCAATCACTTTCCAACACTAACGGATCAGCGTTCACCGAAAACCGAGAACAAAACCGAAATGTCAAGAAACATTCGTGCGGCGCGCGTGTCGTAATATTTACTACTTCCTTTCCATCGCGGGCGCAAACTGTCATAGCACGTTGCGTCCACGTCTCGCCTATTTCATGTCACACCACTTGAATCAACAGCAACGTGCCTATTACGGTCGGCTCGACAACCGGGTGGAGCGCAAAACGTGCTCTTTCGGCGAGCGCGTGACACGCCAAATGGAATTCCGGCAAAGTGCACCGGGAAGCTCCGCGTGACTCGTTCGTCGAAGCTCCGAAAACTCCGTCAGCGTGCCGTAGCAACGTTTACGCACGACTATCAGCTATTCGGCGTAGAAGCACGCGCGACGCGACGCGACGCGACGGCGTGCGTCGCCGGCGGGCGCGTGCGTCGCCTCTCCCGACGCGAAAACCGCGAAGAAGCCGGACACCCCCGCGGAGCAAAACGCGCGCGCGACCGTCCGCAAGGCCGTCGCGGTCACAACAAACGTGAGGCTGCCCACCGGGTGCCACGAGGAGTGGCAGGGTCGTGTCATCGACTCCTCGACCATTGCGACATCTTGATACTGTACGATCTAACCGCAAGCTCTAAGGGTTTCTGCCAGGTGTACCAGGTTACCAAGCAACTCCCCTGCGATGGTCAGGCGAATACTTATTTCGGATCGGAAAAGTTCGTGTATTTACTCGAATATCAAAAAATAATGATGACGTGATCTGTCAGAAAAGAATCTTGTAAAGAACTTTTTGTTATATCACTCCAACCAATATTATTATGTCATGAGGTAACATTCAAAGTGAGAGAGAGATATCGGAGCACCTGACAGCGGGAGCCACTACTTCGGATGAGACAATGTAACATTATATTTTCTGGTATAATAGATACTATAATGAATAGTCGTTATTTCTTGTAACATTTCAATGATTCTTAAATAATTGTTGTTATTCAAAGTAGAAGTATCTGTGTCATAAAAATTAATTTCTACTCACGGTAGAAATAAAAAGAAATAGAAAATAATCTTTGATATCATATTACATTATTTGATGAAAAAATACTTTACACTCAAACTATTTGATACAAATAATATAGTTTTAAAAAATATATTTTCCAAAATGAAATTATGTTTCGTTCAAACAATTTAGACAGATAATTGAATAGAGATTTAAATAAGCATATTAATAATTCTAATATAATAACTCATTAATTCTAATTCTTCAATAATCATAATTATTCATCATTGAAGTTCAACGTTAAAAAATATTTCAATATAATATTTATGATGAACTCGTCATTAATATAATTTATTCCGTCTGCAAATATATTAAGACGACATAGACTTCCCATTATCCAAATATAATCATTAAGTCAAATAAAGTATAGTAGTAGCGAAATAAATTTTTATTTAAGTGGAAAGAGATTATCATATCATCAGCAATATAATGTTTTATACCATTTGTTCCATACCATTTCTTATTTAAAGAAATAAAAATAAACGTTTGATCGATGAGGTGTCTATTTACTTGTGTTATTCTAGTGTAGCAGCGCTATATTAAGGGAAAGTGCAATATTATAGGAGGGCACGTTGAAACATTCCCCTATCTAAGATGATAAACTGTGCCATGTTATATAATAAGGGGGATTAAATTGCTGCTTTATTAACAGTGAAACTGATCCTCTGTGCTTAGGCCATTATGTCACTTGAGGGTGAAGAACATTGTCAAAATTGGAACGTTTATCATTGTGCTCTCTGGTTTGTCTTTATCGTTTTTCTTATCATCGTTTTTTTAGATGACTAACGGATGGTCATGTTTACAGTTCTAATAAATCTTTGTTATCATAGCTGCTAAAATGATTGAAATGTAGATCAAATTTCTCCTGTTTAACAGGAATACATACATAAACGTATATCAAATTTGAACGTTTAAACTAATTTCCCAATTGAATTGAACCTGAGAGTTATGCGAGAACTACGTTGAATATCAACAAACGAAAACTGACGCAAGAATAGCTCATTTGGTACAAGGGACATCGATTTGTACGGATCGATGAAAAGCTGTGTTAACCTTACGGTCGGTAACTATCCCAACGACAGCGAATGAAACCATCGGTCAGACTCTATAAAGGTACACCGAATGCAATGAAAAGTTTTATGCTACTTGCAAAAAGCATGTACTGAATTACCGACCAGTAAAGTGACAGGAGCGACTAAAAATTTCACGAGAAAATAGATTCATGTTACTCTCTTTCTGACATTGATAAGGCGAAAGGGTTCAAAACTGATAACAGCAATATTACGTGCTTGAATTTACGATGATAAGCAATCCAGGAATATCCCATGATAATATACTAGTATAATTAATGATAGATTGGAGTAACGCAAAAGTCAATTAAAATTTATTACAATATTCTTGTTTCGTTGTTTTACGTATAATATAGAATATATAATTTTATAGAAGTTTTTACGTCGCAAATTTTTAACGCGCTAAAATGACACGCATTATTGAAATGATAAGCAAGATATGATAAGAATAATCATGAAGAGCGCTATCATCTTACTTTTTTCAAGTGCAACACATGATATACTTAACTATAATTTTCCTACTGCATAGCGTTGACTTGTTAATTGCGAAGTTATTTTAATTATAATTACTCGACCCGTATAGTCGGATCTTCAATGGATCAGTGCACATTCGCATTTATATGGGCTATGTGACAAAGTCAAGATCGCCTTCATAAGCATGCAAATTTATGTTAACGATGACATACACAATCAAATTACCATGATAATAACATACAGATAGATCTGTTTTCCAATGGACCCACATGAATCTGCGGCAAGACCAATTAATTATTCATGCGACAATCTACACGAAAAGAAACCGAAAAAAGAACATCATAAAAACGTAACGCGTCCTAATGACGCCATTAGTTTCAACGATATTGGATTACATCGCTAAATATTAAATACTCTTAAAATCTCGCTGCAAAATAACTGCGGCGGTTTTCATTTCGGACTTATATCAGTAATTTACACATACTACATCGAGTCTCACGTTTAGCGCAAAAAAAAAACGAGCTGTAATTATAATTTATTATAAACTTCTCTCAGATTCCAAGCGACGTAAATGTGCTTTCGCAATGAGTCTTCATTATTTGCCATACCGCCGCACGCGATTCCGTGCGACGGTATAGTTTATCGCGACCGAAATACACTGTTACAGCAACGGAAATTGCAGGAAACGTCGAGAGAGATTCTATTAGACTTACCTAAGTGCACGCCACTCCCCGTCTGTGGTTGTGGTCGGCGCGGATGTGCTCTTGCTTGGAAGACTTAGACGAGGACCGATGCGCAATGTCATGGGTCGTCTCCTTCGCGTGTAATCTGAAATAATCGAACAGTACAATGTAATCTCCGAAAGCGAGGTCATGCTCCGATGTTGCACGCGTAATCCACCTTCTCTCGGGGAAAGGGAGAGACAAGACGGGGCAACATTGTGCCGCCTAGAAGGCAGGTGTTTGCGGAGAAAACATCGATTTAAAGGGATTACCACCGTATGGGATTGAATGGTGATGATGATAAATTCGATTTCACCGCGTGTACCTAGACAATACAAAAATACGGTTCGTTTTTTCCCGTAAAAACCGAACATGATTGTCGGGCAGCCGATTGTATTAAACCTATTATACAACTGTATTGTGGGCGGATAACCGATTCGAATACCTTTGGGCGGATACCTTTCAAATTTTTATCAATACTAACGATAATAAAAGTTTCATTCCTATTCTACAATCTATTGTTTTTAAAATAAAAAAATATATAAATGTTTTTGTTTGACGGCTTTAATATTTAATATTTAAGCGAACTAATAATAATCTAATATTTAAATAATTTTATAATATTATATGAATAAGATTGTGTGCAAACAAAGAAAAATCTATACAAAATCATATGACTTCAAAAAGATTTTCAATTTTGCTATCAATTTTGCTAAATTGTCAAAAGTTTAATTATTGGAAATATAAGTATTTATATCTCCAATTTATATTTCATATGTCTTTTTTCTCAATCTCGATTATAGCAAAAGATAAAGACTGAAGAGAAAAATGAGGAGAAAATTTCGTTCTTCTTTCTCATATCTTCATATCGTGCTTTATATCTGAAGTAATGATTGAAAAATCTTACCATTCGCGGAACAAAGTGAGTTCCGTCCTTGAAAGACATGCGGCGATAAGTATTGCGAGTGTGGATTTGTGGGGGTTGGCGGGGAGGTTCGACTAGGAGCCGATGTGGTAGTCCAAGGCGGTGCTGCATCTCGTACGGCATTTGATTCCGTCGAGACAACGGGAATCTCGTTGGTCACCCGCACTTCTATTCCCACAGACTGTTAACAAAAAACAACAAAATACTTATGTTTATAATATATCTAAAAAAGTACTATGTAAAATATTTTTTACAATAAATTTCATGACATAATTATCATTTCGTCAAATTTTTTTACTATTCAATGGTAAAAATTAATTAAAATACAAATATTATAGTCCTAATAGTAAAAATGCATTTAAATCCATGAAGGAACGACAAAGTCTTATTACTTCATCACAAGCGATAACAACATTTTACATTCCTTTAATCACAATTTACAATTTAAAACATATTACCTCGATAATTTAATTAAACAACATTGATTCTCGTACATTTACATGCATATATATACATACATTAACAGAGCCAATACAAAATAAACACTTTCATTACAAATTATTTAAATCGACAGAATGTCATATGCCAAAATATGCTAATAACATCGAAGAAAATTTTATTGATTTCCATTTTATATTTCATACAATCACGTCGCTGGACCAGATAATTAACCGAAATTTGTTCGGAAATTTCATGGTTTAAGCGTAGGTCGCATCGAATTATACTACTGTTACATTGTCTATTATTACGAAGTGAATTACGTACAAACGGCGTCGTGAACAGACATCGGATGCGTCTACGGTACTATAAAATGTAATTAACCGATACAAAGGCAAACGTTTGTAATAAAATCGAAACGCTTAATCGAATTACAAATATTACTCTGTCAAGTGACTAAGACTATATCTATTCTCGACCGATGTATGTGAACATCTGTGCTCTGCGTAACATAATCTATACATTTTCTCCTGGTAGGTATGCACAAAGTTCTAAATTAATAGTATACTTTTCCGGAATTTCAGCCCATTTACTACATAGTGTTAATACGAAGCAAAGTGTAAAATTTTAACCGTAGCATGGAAACTTTTGTATCGTCGAATTAGAAAGCTACAGCAGAAAGCATTGGTACGATTAATTGAATTAACTCACTAAAAGTATTTGCGGGATCTATTAGAATTAAAATCCTCTCACAGTAAAGTACTTAAATCTAAGTATGTGAATTAATCGCGAAATATCTCTTTTCCAGAATAATGGAAAATTACTTTCATTATCTCACAATTATTTTATTTTGGAAAATTAAATATATTTAGATGTTACCAAATGTCGAAATTTTATTAAAATTCAACAAGTATGAGAAATTATATCTATAATTGAAATTTGTCAAATTCTGTAACACTATAAACTGATACTTTATATTTTATAAATTGAAAATATAAAAATCGTATCATCGTTAGATGCATCTATTTCACACCGTCGTAAACATGGCGAGAAATCTAATCTCATCATGTCGTAATAATAATATTGTACACGCATATACCTAGACTTGTCATATGAGATTGTAACGGCAATGCATGTTAACCAAATCATCAATGCGCGTAGGAATAATTGGGAGGATGATTATTACATACCAGAATGGTCGACGAATACCGAGTAAATTGTCTAATTGATGAACAGTTTCGTGTGTCACGAAAACATGGCTTCGTTATCGTAACCGCTTTTTGGTTAACAGTGACATAGTATTGTGTTTGCATTAAGTAGAATTAATAAGTAAAGTTATAAAGATATAAAATGTTCTCGTTAACGCTATTTTTATATTTCTCTCTGCTCCTTTAAAAGTGACGCAGAATGCAAGCTCAACATTCGTTCGACGTTCCAAATAGCATTAAAATCCTAAAGCTCTTATTGAATATACAATGAAATTCCGCTGCAACGAATACCGATGTAACATTTTCGTTATAATGAAATTTCATTCAATATCTAACCGTAACTATGTTTTACTTTTTTTAAATACAGATAAACTTAAATAAGAGATCTAAATTTCACAAGTTATTTTTAGAAAATAAACTTACTAACCATAATTATACGAAACGTTTTTAAAGATATATAGGTTGAGAAGATGATTTTAGAACTATCGATCGCGATAATGTGACTCTGAAACTATGCTTTGAATATCACAAGTAAAAGGAAATTATGTCCACGATGGAGTGCACTTGAAACAGTAACATATTCGATATAAAATTCCATCTCCGTTGGGATTTATTGCAACAATGTAATTTTCGTGTCACCGTAGTTTCTTGCATATGTTGGCATTAATATCGCCATCGGCTTACACGCTTTGAACTTTCCGTTCAATGGAAATAGGTACAAGGACACGCGCATATCGATTGGAACATCAATAACTGCCATTGATGAACACGAAACACGATCTTTGACAAACGCAGTTCTTTCAAATGCTAACTACCATGCAAATCAACGGATAATCTCATAATACGAGCAATATAATACCCATAATCGGCAGTAGTCAACACATCATAAAACAATTTTTATGAAACTCGATTCAAATTTAATTGAATGGAACTCGATACAAAATTAATTGAAATTTATTATCTTTTAAAAATTTTTCATAAAATTGCCTACATTTTCGATAATTTTTAAGATATTAACATTATTATATTGTTAAAAAAATAACGCTAAGAATGACTAGAATTTGTTTCAATATAAATTAATTTATTAATAATCTTTTCAGCTGTTTTTGTGAAATTTTGTCATCCTAATAGAATGCTTCAAAGCAATGTATTTGTTGACAAAATTTTCATGATATCATTTTTAATCATTTTTTACATATTAAAATTATAAAATGTTCTAAAATCTAAAAACTAAAGATTAAAGTTATTAATTCTGCTAAACGGATCATTTATATTAACATAGCAAATATCATCAATTGTAAGATGATTGTTATTATCGATATATTATCTAGAATTTAACCTGTGTGAGAAAGGTATTTCTCCTTTTCGTGTTTAATTCACATACTTTTCCTTCCGAATCAAATAAACGCACCGAGCAGACGTTACTCGTTTATTTACTACAGTAAATATTTATCCATGATGCAAAGCTGCTCTATTGCCCTGTGGACCACAAGTCGTAATTGCATATCGATCGAAGGGTTTCCCTCTTAGCTGTATTTTCTTTCAAGACGAATCCCAATAACGGATAACTGCCTTCCTAGTCTTAGCGTTTATTTCACAGGCCGAACCGATTATCTTTAACTATTTTCTGTGATCGGTACGGATATCGTGATAATTGTTTGACATAAAATTTTCAGAAAAAAAACGTAGGCAAAAGAAAATTCAAAAATATAAATCAAACCTAAATTACAAATAATGTAAACTAATTATGAATTAAATAATTATGACATATAATATATACTTAATAAATTGAAATTTTCAATCAGTAATTTTGTCTATATGTAAATTTAAATTATTCAACAATTTCAAATGAAAATCAAATTGTAACAACATTCAAATTTAAAGACAAAGTTTATTTCTATATTGCGTCGCGATAAGAATAATATTCGTCAGTTATCACGTGAAGACAGCAGAATGCAAGAAGTTTTCTCCCCTCTTGATTGGTCTTTAAAGGGATTCCAGCGAAATGAGCCTCGATGGAAAGAAATTAACGAAGAGGAAACGTTAAGCCGTAACTTTCCAACAGAAGCTACGGGGTGTCGCATAATTTATTCAAGTCTCGAAATTATTTATTATATATCTCGAAATTGTAACTTTCTATTTGTCCATTTCTTCATTCATAGCTTATCCACACTTGCTATGTATGAGAAAAAGCTGATGTCACATAAATTCTCCTTCACATCAAGGATCATCGCCGTTGTAATCTTGTCAGAAAAGTTTGCGGTGGCTTATCAACTAATGGATGTCTCTTCGAAAACGTTCGAAACAAACACAAAACTTTCAAGACGGATAGTATACACGTGCCATAGAGATAATGTATCGCAGCGCAAAGCTCTTTGCTGCAATGCCTTGCCAGCAAAATGACAAATTGACATGCAGTGAGAAGATACACATTATACATGTATAATATTGCAAATCTAAAAAATATTTATGAATTTTTGCAAGTGTACTTTGTAAACGAAGATTGTACGTTGAACAAAGTAATATGCGCGATTGTATATTCGCTCGAGCGAGAATCACAGCACATGCACAAAAACAGAAGATTATCCTCTGCACATGTAATAAAAACAATACAATTGTGTGTGCATAAGTATCGTTCAACGACACGGTTTGCAACGCACAGGATCTACAGGTGTTCGTGAAGCATACAAGGAAAGTATCACCGAGTTTATTCAGAGGACACGTGCTCGGGCTTGTCTAAAAATCGATAAGCTAGTAACGTAACCTATGCATACGTAATCACCGATTATTTCCCGGTTGGGCAATAAAAAATCGATCTCTCGTTATAAAATTTTCCTCCTTCTTCTCACGGGAATTATTCTCTTAATATTCTCTACTGTTTATCTAAAGATCTGCATTTCTCAAGTTATGAAATAGATTTACAAAGAACATACTGTCGTGTAAAAGGGATGATACTTGCTGTTTCTAAAAGAGAAAATTACTCGAAATATTATACAATACAGATATAGATTAAAAAGGAACGTGAAGAAATCTATAAAAAATTAGATATTCAATTATTTAAATATTGTGAAAACTAATTTAAATCACAACTTTCAAATAACGTACAAAACATCAGATTTGTGTCAGAAAATGGAGCGTATATCACCGTCATGATCAATGCATGAAATAATTTTCTGAAATCTTAAAAAATTAAAATTAATACTGGATCACATCTACCTGCGTAAGCAAGATTACTTCTAAAGAGAAAATATGATCCATTAAAATTTTATTCTACAAAGGTGAAAACCTGAATATCTTATTTCGATGGGAATTCTCAGAAATCAACAATCTCACCCTGCAAAATGAGAATAACAACCAACATACCGTCATTGGATATATCTACAGCCGCTGGCAAGTCTCAAGGGGCTAAACCAAGATCCTAATATCCTCGCACGCACGCACACACATAAGGGAAGCACGTCCTGCGTAACCGGCAAAGATAAATTGAACTGCTGCGTCTGACGGAATCTGGTATCAACTCAAGGGACATTGCGTAGATACATATACAAAAACAACAATCGATTCGACGAGCAAGGGCAAGCAGATTTCGAAATAAAATCTTTGTAGAATTTTTGTTTTTCTAAGCCATCCCTTTTTATACTTAATCTTATATATTTTAATTGTAATTTTCAAAATTTGAATGTTTAAAAATAGATAAGCTAAAATGTACATCCCTCTACTTTTTGAAAAATTCAACGTAATAGTAGTTTAATTAATGTTTAAAGTTTTAAACACATTAAGAACTTAAAAATTTAATAATTTTCAAATTAATTAAAATCAATTTTTCATTTTCTTACGATAAGTTTGAATGTATTAATATAAATATTTTGTTTTCTCTAAAATACAGTTGTTCTATTCAAATTTCTAAAAAAATTGTGCTCAACATTGTTATTTTAGGGCGGTTTTTACCAAGCTCTGATGAATCTAATCGTCGGTTAATTCCGTTGTGACTAGCATAGCTATTGGCTAATAAAATGAAATTGGCCAATGGTTATGCTGGTCACAACGGAATTAATCAGTGATTAGGAGCTTAGTAAAAGTCGCCCCTAGAAACTAAATTTCATTTACTGTAATCTATGAATGAAGCGCTAATACGAAATATATACTTCCTAAAGGAGGATATTCTCAACGATGCACAATACATACAATACATATCTCTATAACAAATAGTTTCTATTACAATATAAAAACATCGTGTACAATGCCAGAGTCGATCACTAATTACACAAGCATCTCTTTGATTTTCCAAGTCCATTTATTTTGTTTTAAGAACATAGCCTTAATATAGCCTACAAGTACGTGCCCGAAAGAAGGGATCAAATTATAGAGAAAGCTTCCACTCGATCTTTCAACTCTTCCTTCCTTATTTCGCCGATAGCGTTGTTACAAGGATAAAACGAAACATCCATCAGATAAATTCCTTTCGAAAATACACGATCTGATGTGCTATCAGGAGATAAATCCCCGATCCAGAAATACATCTCTGACTACTTCGTACAACATTACTGTGCTCAATATTCTAACGAATTAACACAATCTTGAATAGCGAAGGATTTCAACAAATCATTGATATACTATAAATAACGACTTGCATTTTTAATAAAAAATACAAAAATACGAGATTAATAGCGATTGTACTTATTATTTTAATCGTTACATCGCTGAATTTGTTGATCCGTGCTCGCGGCGTTCCGTTAATGACCGAAAAATTCGATAATGGCATCGATAATTTCATCCTGTTACCGTTCGGTACGATATGATTAATATGATCGAGTTAATGGCTAATTAAAACGCGATGGGCCGTCTCATCGAAAATATACAATCAAAATTCAGTATTGTATATGCGCGATACATTTTAAACGAATAAACTGTGCGAAATACATTATTAATGTATAATTAATGAAAAATCGATCGAATATTTCCTTGTTACTTCAATTATTCGATTCGATTTGATTCTTATTCGATTGATTTGATTCTTATTCCGCACTCTCTCTCGATTCAAAATCAACAAGCAAAATAGATTTAAATCGAAAAGTTCAAAGCGATATTAAATATATTTAAAAGCAGTTTAAAAAATCATCACTCGTAAACATTATAAAATAATTTATACTTTCCATTTCCGAGTTTTATAGATCGCGCAAAATACTTCAATAAAATACTTTTCGTTTCGATATATAGAAAACGTGCAAATTAATTTAATTACGTTATTGCGTGATAAAAGCAGTAAAGATCAACTTTAACTGTCAAAATCAATAACACATTGATACAAGTGCAATTATAAGTTTGAGTATGCAACTCTACGCGTACAACGTTGGTCGGCTATGATTATTAAATATGTTTAAACAATACACAATGTCGATATATTTGTATAAATTTTATAAATTTTAATTAAGGATTAAAATAAGTTAAAATATTGTATGTTACTAAACACCCTATATAGGGAATGATTATTGCGCGCAAAGTCTTCCGACTGGCTGCAACTGAGAGCAACCTTTGGCCTTCCGCTGCAGAAAACTTGATATCTCGTAAAGAACTTTCTCTCAAGCGACTTGAGAAACGGTAACTATATAGAAATCAGCAATCGTAAAATGACGGCGCATTTATCGGTAACACGAAATAATTATATATAGTAATGCAAGATATATTACTAAATGTGCGTTACTTTCGTATTAACTGTGAATGTACAAGCTTAAAGAAATTGAAAAAAAAAAACGATTAGAGACGATTTTTGTAAGTATTGACACGATGACGATGACGTCAATAATTCGTTAATCATTTAACGTTTGACATGACATGCGAGATACGTTCGAACGGTATTTGACACGAGAAAAGACGAGACGTGTCACGCTTTTGTGCGCACTCTTTTGCGCGCAAACTTTTCACATTTATCGGAAACTCGGCGGAACCCGTCGAAACGAACTTCCTCTTTCATCACACAAATGCATTCTTCAAGATAGAGCGGTAAATGATGTATCAGCTCATCAATGACATTATCAAGCTGTATATGATATTACGCATCATACTAAAAGAAATTTTGATTAAAATGATGTATATTAATGAAATTTATAACAGTCTTTACGAAAATAAAAGTAGAAACAAAAGAAGTATGAGAATGATCCTTCTTCTTTAAGAAACACTTTAAAATGACAGAACAATTGCGCAACCTCTCTAGCGTTATTACTGATTAACTAACGAGCAACGTTAATACCTATTTCACCGTGAATTTATCATGTCAACGTGAATCAGGTCGATGCAAATTAACGACACAACAAGACACGGAAATGGTGGGTATAATGACGGTGACTTTCGAGATTTCGTCGCGAGGTATTCTGAAGGCATTAAAGCATAACTTTCCGGCAATAACTTGTGACTTTATCGTAGGCAAGTTATATTCAGCGGCAGCTTTATTCACGATCCGTACCAGCTCGCCGAGAAAATGCGACATGCCCTTATTATTCGGGACGAGATTAAAAGTGTGCACGCATTGTTTAGCGTGGAAAGTGACGCGGCTTAGTGATTCACAATGAAACGGTGCTTTGTGAAAGTTACCCTCACGTCCACGAAGGCAAATATTTTGACATCGTCAATGCATGCAGGTTTTTGTTACATGAAACAGAAGCTTCATTAAGTTTGAAAGTGGATCCTTTCTAAGCAAACGAAAAGCACAGTGTAACAATACAAGATGATGGCATTGTGAACAAGGAGGAAACGAATTGCATCAAATGCAGTCTTTATCCTTCAGCCGAGAAGCAATTTAACAATGTTTAGCACCTAAGAAAATTAATTCTCGCGACGTTGGACAGATCCGCAATGATTCCTCTATTTAGTGCAATGGAAAATTATCTCCGCTGTGCAATGTAACCCCGTTTCACAGTAATTATAATTTATTTGCGGCGCTAATGGCGACGCGGAGAGTTCTAACGCCATTGAGTTTACGACGTAGTTCATATGGTTCATATCGCGATCCGATTATACAGGAGAATGTAACATACTTGTCTTCTTTCGAATTTTTTTTCTAGTTTCTCGAAATAATACAATTGAACGTTATCTTAAAACTTCCCTTTAGAAGATTTCTCGCTGAATATTCCGTATACATAAATTATCGAATTTTTCTTATATCACATTCCGATCTGAATATTCAAATAAATCCATTTAAGTGAATAAAAGAAGTGGTCGAATTAAGCAGTCTCTTCAAAAAAGTTTCTACAGGAAAATGATAAAAACTTAAAGAGAATCTTTAAGGGGATCCTAAAGTGACGCTCGAACTTGATCGAGGTCGATAATACAGATCGGAATTCTAAGCTATAATATTAT